>JAFBJZ010000924.1:55000-85000 GCA_016785225.1 Psettodes erumei | reverse complement strand
TCCGGGTTCGCCAGGATGGGCGCCATGACGTCGGGCGTCAGGACGCTGGCGAGGTCCACTGCGGGAGGAAACGCGAGTTAAGAGCCGCACCGAATCAGAAACCACTTCCTGCGTTCTGGGGGCGGGGCTCACCTCCCGGGCCGCCGGCCGCCGGCACGTTCATGGTGGCCAGGATGCTCTGCAGGTCTCGCAGCTGGATGGGCTGGGCCGGGTTGGCCGCCCCCGCCGCCAGGGAGGACGCGGCCGGGGTGGAGGGGGTGGTGGCCGCCGGGGAGGCCGCCGAGGCGGCGGAGGGCGTGATGGGGGTGGTGGGCACCTGGGAGGAGCCGAGCCGGCCGGCGGCGGGGGTGGAGGTCGGGGTGACGGCCGTGGACGGACTGAGAGAGAGTGGAGACGGACGTCAGGTTCTGACCGAACGTTCTCACTGGGTTCTGTGGGCTCTGCGTCGGTCCCGTCGGCTCCGTCCGCGGAGAACGGCTGGCGAGCTCCGTACCTGGTTGAGGAGTTGCCGGCCGCTGGGACGCTGCTGCCGGTGCCGCCGCTGCCCAGCAGGTTGGCGAGGCCCGGTCCGGCCAGCGCCCCGAGACCGCCTGCAGAACCAGAGAGAGGGAGTCAACACGGGAGTAAATACACCTGGGGGGTCAGGGGGTCGGGGGGTCGGGGGGTCAGGGGGCGGGGCATGACGACGACTCGCGTACCGATCCCGCCCAGTCCCGTGGGTCCGATGAGCTGCATCAGCTGGTTGTGGCTCATGTTTCCCAGAAGGCTTTGCAGTCCGCCCTCACCTGAGAGCAGAGGAGAAGGTGGGGGGGTAAGAGCGAGACGTGTCACCTGACGTGTGTCACCTGAGGGGTGGGGGGTGGGGGGGTGTTACCTCCCAGCGCAGACAGGTCGTGACCTCCGCTGCTGCCGCCGCCCAGCGCTCCGGGCATGGGCGGGTTGTTCAGGTACTCGTTGACTTTGCGGCAGAACTCCTCGTCCTTCTCCGTCTTCGGCTCCTGAGAGAAACGCGCACATTGGTTGGTTTGTCGCCCAGACGACGGGGGCGAGGGGGCGGAGCCTGCCGCTGAGAACGACACGGGGCCACGCCCCCTCCAAACCTCCCCCCCTGCTTCCTGGTGTTTTCTCCTCTAAATGGACCATGAAGAAGAGATGAGACATAAATCCATTTCCTCACTGACTTCTATACAAACAGTGGAGTCGCCCCCTGGTGGTCATTCAGGAGAAGACGGGTTCAGCGTTATGTTTTTAATGGTCCGTTTGATCGTGTGGACCGGACCCTCTGGTTCCGTACCTGCATCCAGAAGAAGAGCCTTTTGGATCCGGCCTTGAACTTCAGCACGTAGACCCGGCCCGTGGTGCACTGCTTCACCCGCTTGAACTCGCAGTCGTCGGGGAAGATGATGAGGTCCTGAAACGGAAACGGAGGAGGTGAAAACGCTCGCGCCCCGCGGCCCGGCCCGACCCGGCCCGCCCGCCCCGGCGCCGCCTTACGTCGTCCACGTTCCCGGTGGTCCGGTCCTTCCAGCAGAAGTGGATGAGGGAGTCGTCGGTCTGCTGGATGTAGACCTGACCCTTGCGCTTGTCGGGCGTCACCGTGCTGCCCTTCATGCTCATCTTCCCGGCCCGGAACTCCACCAGGTACTTGCTGGAGGAGCCGCGGGACCCGGACACCATGCTGGGGAACAGAGCGCCGGAGGCCATGACGGAGAGGAGGCGGGGCTACGGGGAACAGAGAGGAGGAGGAGGAGGAGGAGGAGTCACCTTCATCATCCAGGTATGACCACAGGGCTGAGATCTTCCAGCTTCCATGAGAATATGGTGGAAAAGTTCTGTTTTTGGTGATTTAATTCAAAAAGGTCAAATTTCATATATTTTTATTTATGTTATTTTTTTTTATTAAATTGAAATATCGGTTGTTAGTGTCTCAAATGAGGGAAATTCTCTTCTTCACCGCATTCTCAATGATCTATAATCAATCGATTCATGTCAATCACAAATTCATTCTCGATATTTCCTCGCGGGTTTAAATGAATAAGAACGTCAGAGAACTGTAACTGGGTCGCAGCTCGTCCCAGTGCTCCCATAATAACACGGGTACTGGGCGGACGCGGCACGGATGACGGTGCATCCCGCGGCCGGCGCCTTGTTTCCCGCTGCACGAGCTCCCGACCGAACCGCGAATTTCACGCGTCACACACACACACACACACACACACACACACACACACACACCCTCACGCTCACACGAACCGAACCCGCGGCCGGTTCCTGTCACACGAGCTGAAAACGACGTGTTCGTTACTCACGTTTCTCTCGGGATCAGCGTTCGGCCGCAGCTCGGGCGGACTCAGCGAGGACTGTCGCCGATTGGCTGCCCGGCGCCGCTGCTGCGCCGCGATTGGTGGAGGAGCGCGTCAATCACGCGGAGCCCCTGCGCACGTTCGGTAGAGATGACACAGCGCCGCCCGGCCGTTAAACCCGCACGCTCCGTGTGTTTTACCCGGATATTGACCCGATAATCAGAAAGTCCGCTTCGCTATTGATCAGATAATCAATGAACAAGATTATTGATCACATTTTGTTGTGTCACTCGAACATATTGTGTCTTCTTCACTGTTGAATCGTCTTGAAACGACGACAGAGACGCTTTCAACTGTCCATCATTTATTTCTTAAATGCGTGTGTGTGTGTGTTAACAACATGAAGAGAAGCACAGGTCAGTGAACGCACCGTGTGTGTGTGTGTGTGTGTGTGTGTGTGTTAACAACATGAAGAGAAGCACAGGTCAGTGAACGCACCGTGTGTGTGTGTGTGTGTGTGTGTGTGTGTGTGTTAACAACATGAAGAGAAGCACAGGTCAGTGAACGCACCGTGTGTGTGTGTGTGTGTGTGTGTTGACAACATGAAGAGAAGCACAGGTCAGTGAACGCACCGTGTGTGTGTGTGTGTGTGTGTGTTGACAACATGAAGAGAAGCACAGGTCAGTGAACGCACCGTGTGTGTGTGTGTGTGACAACATGAAGAGAAGCATAGGTCAGTGAACGCACCGTGTGTGTGTGTGATGATGATGCTGGACCGTGAGCGCGTCACATGTGAGGTTAGTGCATCACGTGGTTCACATTTCAGGAGGCTGGCGCTTGCATAGGATTCGCGATGCGTTCAGGGTCCCGTCTCACCTGTGGGGATCCGCGCGTGTCCTCCGGAGGACGCTGTTCATCACGTGACGTCTGCCGCTCTGTCCCAACCAGGAAGTTGCCCGAGAATCGTTTTTAACTCGTCGTCCAGTGGCAGGAGGACGTACGAACGTGTGTGTGTGTGAGTGTGTGTGTGTGTGTGTGTGTGTGTGTGTGTCAGACCCACTACGTTTCACAGTCAGTGCAGGTTTTTTTTTTTTATGGCTTTAAGTTGTGCGACTCATCGTCTGGGCGACCATGCACGCTCCAGTTATTACACACATCATCTACGCTACAGCCCGCAACAACACAACCAACCCACAACACCCGCTCGCCGCGGCCCGACAGGACCTGAACTACACCTGGAAAGCGTTCGGGGCGTGGCGGCGGCGGCGGCGTTGTCGCGCCGGTGGTCGGGGAGCAGAGAGGTGAGGTTTTTAAACACGTGGTCCGAGGACCTTGTCCGATGACGTCTGGATTCAAACGGAGACGGCGAGCGTCTGGGAGGGAAACGAGAAGCGAATCGCGTCCACGTCCTCGCCGCCGCCGCCGCCGCCCCCTCAGTAAATGTCGGGGCAGTCGGCGTAGTTCCTGTCAAAGTATCCGCCGGCGTACAGCCAGTCCTCGCCGCCCGTGTGGGGGTTCGTTCCCGGCCGGAACCACCTGAGGAGACGAGACACGAGCTTTTACTGGCGTTTTACGCTCCCGGGACGCGGCGCCCCCGGCCCGCGAGCGACACCCACCTGGTCGACCAATCCGCTTCCCCTCTGGAGCGCTCCCGGCGCGCGGCGCGTTGTTTCTCCTCCAGCCGCTCCTTCTCGGCGCTCGCCGTGTCTGCGGAAAACAGGACGTCAGGAAGAGCCGCGGCTTCTCGCAGTCCGGAAAAAAAAAAAAAAAAAAAAAGGCCGAACCGCCGGCGTCACCTATGTCTCCGTTCTCCATGGCTCTGATGTCGGGCCGCAGGCGGCAGTCGGTCGGCGCCACCAGCCGCTCGGCGCCGGGCGCCAGCTCGTTCAGCGTCACGGCGAAGCTGGTGAAGTTGTACATCTGCACGGGAGCGCAGCCGAGGTCACGACCCCAGCAGACGTCTGATGATGATGATGATGATGATGATGATGATGCGTGCGGTACCGACCTGCGCTGAGTGGGCGGGCCTTGGCATTATCCTCCACAGTAAGGCACTTCCTGGTATCACAGTCACGGTCTCTTGAACTTCCGGCAGCTCGTCCGGGTCCTCGCCGTCACGACTGTGTTCCTGCACACACACACACACACACACACACACACACACACACTGGCTGACTCAAGCAGCGACGACATCATCACGGCTCGGAGCCGGCCATGACGTCATTAGAGTGGCGCTCGCTCACCTGCTTCGACTTCCTGGAGTCGGCGCCCGTCTTCCTGTCGGACTTCCTGTGCGCGTCGTGAACCCGCGGGTCCACGCTGTACATGCACTCGGTCCACTTCCCGTAGATCACACGCCGCTTCTTCTTACTGCGTCCACGGGAAGATGTCGGTCAGGAGCGTTGTTGTGTTGTTGTTGTGTTGTTGTTGTTGTCGTCGTCGTCGTGCTCTTACCTCTTGTCTTGGATGTGACCTTCGACCTTGTGCAGCTCTTTCCCGAACATGCCGCACGGTTTAAAGTTCAACACGCACTTGTCCCCCGTGCTGCGGAGACACGTTTGTGAGTCTGTGTGTGTGTGTGTGTGTGTGTGTGTGTGTGTGTGTGTGTGTGTGTGTGTGTGTGTGACCGGACCTGTGGTTGACGATCTCCACAGTTCCGTACTGCTCGATCCAGAGTTTTCCCAGGATGATGTTGTGCACGCAGCACATCGGGTTCGTCCACGTGTACGCCTCTTTGTGCCTGGAGGGGAATCGCGGGTTAGCTTAGCTTAGCTTAGTTTATCTTAGCACCGGGCCAGGCTGAGCTAAGCTACGCTAACGGACGCTCACTTCAGCAGCTCCAGCGTCATGGTGCCTTTGGGCTCCGCCTCCACGCTCTTGCCCCAGAACTTGAGCTTGGGGTAGATGGAGCCGTGGAAGTGGAAGTCCTGCTCCAGCGACTGGGCGTGGAAGGCGCTGACGGGGGGGTGGTGGCTCACCTGCTCCGAGATCAGCCTGTAGCCCTCGTCCTCCCTGCGCAGACGGGCGGGAAGCTCAGCGGCTAATCTCAGCGCTAATCTCGCGTAATCTGCCGCGGGGAATACCTGACGAGCTCGTACGTCTCCCCCAGCAGAGGGTTGAACGGCTTCCCGGTGCGCTCCCACTGAGACGCCACGGCGGAGACGGCGAAGGCGGCGACGACCTGTGTCACAGCAGAGCCAGTTACGAAACCGGGAGCCGCACCTGCGCCCAGGTGCGCTCGCCGACGCGGCCGTCACCTGCATGCGGTCGACGGAGTCGGACAGGCTGCAGGCTCGGCGGATCAGGTGCGTGTGCTCCATGTACTCGGAGATCCTCTGCAGGAAGCTCAGCGGCTCGTTGAACACCACGGGCATCGCGATCTTGGACAGCTCCTGGAACCGACACCGGGACGTCAGAACCGGAGCAGAACCGGAGCAGAACCGGGCCCCGCGGCGCCGGGTTCGAGCGCCTCACCCACCATGCCGATGCACTTCTTCAGAATGCTCCACACGCTGAAGTTGTTTCTGGAGATCATCTCGGCGGGCAGCGTTTTCCTGGAACACATTCGGACCACGTGAGGAACATCTGGAGACTGTGGGTCACGTGACACACCCCGCCCCGGACGTGCACACCTGACTTCCGGCCCGCCCCCTCACCTGCGCTCCCACACCCCGTTCTCCTGGGTCCTGCCGCCGTCCGCCACCTGCTGCCCGTCAAACACCAGCGCATCTTTAAAGCTCACCTCGCAGGAATCATCTGACTCCAGCCCTGGAGGGGAGGGGAGCGCTTCATTCATTCATGCTCACGGCGCAGCAGCAGGTACGCTTCACCACGTGACACCCGCGCCGGGCCGCCTCACCTGTCTCCGCGTCGTAAAACTCCTCCTCGCTGTTCATGCTGAGCGGAGAAAGTAACTGAGCGTTACTCGGACGCCATGTTTCCGGTACCGGCCCGTCCCCCGCGGCCCGGCCTCTCTCCGAGCATCACACACACACACACACACACACACGACAGCTCGGTCCAACCGAACCGAACCTTCCTCTACTGCATGCTGTGAAGACACACAACAACAACAACAACAACAACAACAACAGCAGCCGCTCCGTTAGTTAGCCCCCTCGTTAGCTAACTAGCCGTTAGCATCGCGGCTGCACTGAAGTTAAACGTGAGCCGAGGGGAGGGCGGCAGAGCTCGAGCTAACTGAGCTAACTGGGCTAACTGTGCTAACGCTAGCAGCACGCACGGGTACGCACGGGTACGCACGGGTACGGGCAGCGGCCGCTTCAAAGTACCTGCCAGTTCACGTCAAATTACGGCGCTAAGGACATAAACAATCGGAGAGGGGACCCGCCTCCGGAGCTGGGCGGAAGCGGGCGCGCAAGGACACCGTGATTGACAGGCCCCGGCGGCCAATCAGAACGCAGCCTACAGGCCGCCCCAGAAATGGAAGGTGAGGGAGCAGATGTGGAGTCCAGGAGCTATTTTCAACCCAGAACAGATAACGAGAGGAGCCGAACCCTCGAACCAGAACCCGATTAATAGATTCTGGTGGAGTTTAATGACGTAACATTACACGTACGTTACTTTAAAAAGGAAAAAAAAATCAGGCACAAATTCAGTGGTTCACACTAAACGTGCAAAGATTTAATGTATTGTAGCATATCAAGGGATTTCTAATTGTTTAATGGGAACAAGCAAACACACAAACACCTAAAAAAAAAAAAATAAAAAAAAAAAAAAAAACTACACAACAACAACAATAATTAAGGTGTGTTTTTGGTCAGGTTTTAAATGTGTCCCTTAAAAATTCCTCCAGATGTTAAGCAGCTATTTTCATCGCAGTTGTATTTGTGTCGAGCCCACAAATAATAATTAAGCTAAAGCTTTTTATTTCATAAGCGCTTCTTCTAAGTTTCTAATAATTTGTACAGTCTGTTAGATGAGGGAGTGTCGTGCATTGAAGAACAACTGTAGTGGAGTACAAGTAGAAAATATCCACGTACAAGTACTTCCAATGCGTACTGAGGCGCAGCACTTGAGTAAATGTACTCAGTAACTTTCCACTGCAGCTCAAGTAATCCACAAGGTGGCAGCTTCACACCTGTGACCAGTCAACTGGAACATTAAACCGGATTTGGACTTTTACATAAAAAAATATTTAATTGATATTCCATTAAACGCGTGACGTTGCAGCCTGGATTAATAATCAATACTCTGAGGGATCAATGGAAAGTTTCCTGTTTATCGGGTTTAAATTTAAAAAAATCAGCAACAGTGACTCAGTGAGTCAAGTTAACAGAATAGTCACGGGGAGCCCGGAAACGGTGTGACTTACAAAAATAAAAGCGTCTAAAATGTCTGCGCCTCCTCTCTCCTCCCGGGGGAGATGGTGTCAGATATGTCGCGGGTTAATCTCAGTTATTTACCTTCATTTAATTTTTTTAAAAAAGGAGACACGTGTCGGAGCCGAAAGACACGCGAAAAAAACCCGTTGCATTAAGGGTGTTTAACGTCAGACTTTTATTTTGGAACCTGCGGCCGGAAGTTGCCTCCTCTCTTCTCCTCTGTCTGAGCGTGCGTCATGGCAAAGTGTCAGTGCTGAGGATGAGGAGCGGCGGGTCGGATCTCTGCAGGCACCGAGCTGTGGAGCGCACTTTGACATACCCATAAATAAAACCCGCCATGATCGTCCTAAATTAACTTTTAAACTCCTGAAAGCAAAAAACAAATAAAAAACAAATAAAAACAGTCGGGATGAACCGAGACGGAGACAAGAAGTCTGCGCTCCGGAGCCAGAAGCGAGCCAGGACGCACCAGGTGCCGGTCCAGAGGAAGAAGAAGGATCCAGACGCCCAGAGCTCCTCCTCTTCTCCGGGCCGAGGAGGTGAGCCCGAGACGGAGGTGAGGGCCGCGGCCCCGCAGGGCAGGCGCCCGGGGAAGGCGGCGGACATCCAGAGGAGCCCCGGCGCGCAGAGGAAACTGTCCGACGCCAGCAACGCGTCAGAGGACCTGAGCAAAGACTCCGGCTGCGTCTCTGGGAAACTCTCCTCCTCCGACAGCAGCTCGGAGATATCCGACTGCGCCTCCGAGGGCAACAAGCGCGACTCCCCGAGCAGCGACGGAGACCTGACCTGGATCGACGGGAGAGCCTACGTGAACCCGGCCGAGCCCGGAGACCCCTGCGCCCCGCGGCCCGATGCCGCCGGAGGGGGCCCCGGTCCGTGCAGCCCCTCGGGGGCGTTCGTGGGGGTCGCGACGGGGGAGACGACCGAGGATCTGCTCAGGGAGGTGGAAGACCTGAGATCAGAGAACGAGTACCTGAAGGTGAGTTTTTTTCCTTCTGCTCACACCCACATCCGGACGGCGGGTTCTGGTTCCACCAGGTACCACACGACTAAGTAACTACACCTGTGCCTCTGTCCCAGGACGAGGTGGAGGAGCTCCGCTGCGAGATGCTGGAGATGCGGGACCTGTTCCAGGAGGAGGAGGCGTTCCAGCTGCAGGAGCTGCGGCTGCAACTGGACCGGGCCAACAAGACCTGCCGCATCCTGCAGTACCGCCTCCGCAAGGCCGAGCGCCGCAGCATCCGGGTGGCCCAGACGGGACAGGTGGACGGGGAGCTGGTCCGCAGCCTGGAGCACGACATCAAGGTGGGTCCTCTCACTTACAACATCTGCGAATCGGTTCTGGTTCTGGTTCTGGTGCGGGCATCCTGTAACATGTTGTATAGAAAGGGAAATGATGGAGTAAATAAATCACACATGGGAGTAAGAAATCCATAAAAAGGAATGTGAGCTGTGCTGGGTTCAGCCTGTGGTTCTGGTTTCCATCATTCTGGACTGAATCACTGCCGATTCCAGTTGCTCCCATCAAAGCCAACGTTCCCAGTGAGTCCCGGGAAACGCTGCCTGACTCACGTCGGTCCGCGGAGCCGAAAAACGCTCCCAGCTGCCGGTTTGTCCCGCGTCCTGCTGAGGCACCTGAACGCAGCAGTGAGTCGTTCTCCACAAGCAGGAAACACTCGGGCTGTTAAACCCTGCGGTGGCAGCCACACACTCTGTGTGTGTGTGTGTGTGTGTGTGTGTGAGGGGGGGTGTTGGGAATCCTACACCACACACACACACACACACACACACACACACATCCATTCATCTGGTGAATTCCTGTCACAAACATTTCCTCGGCTGCAGGGAATTCACCGCACTCACATCACACAAGTGCAACCGGGAACAAAAGGTTTTTGCTCCAGCACTTCTCCTGGTTGGAGCCATGGGTGGATGACTGGCCTCTGGGTGGAGGGTCTGGGGCCCCGGGGCCCCCAGTGTTTGAGATGTTAGACTTTACTGTCGGACGGTCAGTGAAAAGACGACAAAACGACCACAAACAAGTCACAAAACAAACAGCACATCGTGCCTCTTTCAATCTGTGGCTCTTTTTCTTCTGTGGGGGTGACGGTGCCACCGTAACCCCGCCCTCTCCTCCGCCCGCAGGTGGCGAAGAGCGTGTCGCTGCGGCTGTACAACGAGCTGGAGGCGGCGCAGAAGCAGAACGCCCGGCTGGAGTGGGAGAACGAGTCGCTCCGGGAGAAGACGCAGGAGCTGGAGGGGGCCAAGCAGGTCCTGCAGGCGGAGGCGGAGAAAGCCCGGGAGGTGCGGCTGGTTCTGGGGGTTTCGTCATCGAGGGTGGAGGATTAACTCAGACTAGTTCAGATTGTTTTACAGATTCCTGCAGCATTTTTTTTGGGGGGGGGGTCTAGGATGAGTCAGAGTTTTAGGGTCTAAACCACCATCCATCCCTCAGCTCAAGAATCCCCCCTCTCCATTACCCCCACACAGCTGCACCCGTCACCCCCACCCCGACACATGACCCTGGTGCAGATCAGTGATACGGGTGGAGGGCTCGGCCCGCAGCTGTGGTGGTGCTGGTATGCTCCAGGCACAGCTGATGGAGGACGGAGGAAAAGGGAGAGAGGGGGCGAGAGACCACAGAAATAGAGTCTCGCTCTTTTTTTTTTTTCCGCTTAAGCTAAATCTGGATCAGAGTATTACGGCTTCATAAAGTCCGGTTCTGCTGCGCCGGCACACTGACCTACAACCGGCGTCGTGCAGCCGCCGCCCTGTCAGGCGTCGAAATTTCACGTCCACCTCTTCCTCTCGACCCCCCACACACACACACACACACACACACACACACACACACACACACACACACACACGCTCTGGCTCCAGGTAACAGTCGTGTATCCGGCGACACGTGTCCTGTTTAATCCGGGATTCGGTTCTTTGGCGTGAGCTCAGTCTGGTCCGCTCATCTGAGGCAGCTGCTAGTCCCTTTGATCCCAGCAGGGAAATCCACTTAGATTACCTAATCTAGGAGCACGAAGCACGGTCCAGAGAGATGATGGCGGGGGGGGGGGGCACAGCACGAGCCCGCCGACCTTGAGGCGAGGAGGCCGTGACCCCCCCCGGCCTTGTTCGAGCCCCGACTCTAAGATGACTATTATTACCGCGCTGACGTCCTGCCCGGTGACGATGGCGGCAGACAGACGCTCACATTCCTCTCGCACTCAGACGCACAAACACGGGTCCAAACGCACCGCGGTCCGGCTCGGTTCTGAAGATGTCTCTGAAAAGGCAGCGAACATTTCCCATGACGTTACTTTTTTTTTTTTTAAACCCCGCCCCCCAAATAGTTCGGTGAAAAATAATGATCGGCCGTCAAATATCGCGTTACAGCCGTTAGCTTAGCTTAGCATAATGGCTGGAAACAGGTGGAAACAGTTAGCACGGCTCTGTTCACAGGTAGCAGCTCGGCACTAAACGTTTGTTAATAACATGATCGGTTTCATCTGTACACAAATACTACTGATCCGGATCAATAAGGCTCCATGACGTCCGGCGATGTTTCCAGTCTCGGTGCTAAGCTAAGCTAACTAGCTATCTATTTGACTGATCTTCTCGCTCAAGCCTCGGCTGTAAACGTCAAACTGCTCCTTCAACGTCATGTTCTCATCAACCACAACTTTATTAAACTAAATAAATGTTTTTCTCCTCAGAACTCGATGAAGAAGAAAAGCATCAGATCATCATCCATGAAGGCTGAGAGGAGGTTCTGTCAGCAGACGGAGGTTCGTTCTTCTCATAACTCGTGTTTGATTTAAAACACGACATGTCGCAGTATTTGTGATCGTCGTCCTTTTGTTTGCCAAAAGGACGACAGCGCCGATCTCAAGTGCCAACTTCACTTTGCCAAAGAGGAATTAGCTCTCATGTGCAAGAAGCTGACCAAACTGGTGTCGGAGAGCGAGAGCATGCGCGAGGAGCTGGCCAAGTACCGCTCGGCCTACGGCGACGTGGACGCCGCCCAATCGCCTGAGGGCAAACACAGCTCCGCCCACGCCAGGGAGGCCGAGGTGAAGGTTCACCTGAAGCTGGTGGAAGAGGAGGCCACGCTCCTGAGCCGGCGCATCGTGGAACTGGAGGTGGAGAACCGGGGACTGAGAGCGGAGATGAGCGACCTGAGAGAGAAAATGGGAGGAGGAGGATGCGAGGATGAAGAGGAAGAGAACGTCTTGGAGGAAAATGCGGGAGGGTCCACGCCGGCGCGGGACGGCGAGGGAAGGGAGCAGAGCGTGAAGATGGGACGCTCTGTTCACGAGGAAGCAAAAAAGGAAACGGGGACTCGGAGACGCCTCTGCACCGCGACCAACCGCAGAGCGAAGGGTTGATCGCCGCCTGTCACATCGCTCGAGAAGGTCCGGTGGGAGGCGAGCGGGACCCGGCGGAGGGCGACGCCAACCGCGACACGAGAGAGGAATGACGGCGAAGGACCACGAAGCCCTCCTGGCTCTCAGGGACCATTCCTGCGTTTTGAGCTCAGCCATACAGCTCCTGACGGCACCACCCAAAAATGGCTCGTCTTCCTCGTGCACTTCGACCTCGCCGACAGACACCATCGATAAAACGGCACAGAAGACGTTCCTGCCGGGACCTTTGAGCGAGGCGCTGGAGCTTCTGCGGGACATGTTGCTGGCCTTCACTGGGAGGGTGGAGACACTTGTGAGGGGAGAAGATCTGGACAAAAACTGGGATTCCGGCTCTTTCTCCTTCCTCTCTGGATACGGCGCAGATCAAAAGGTGAAAGAGTCGCAGGAGTGTGTCGAAGACCTCCGCACCAAAGAGGTCAAAGAGAGAGCGGCGAGACGAGTGCCCCCCTGCCAGCGGAGCCTCCCCCGCGACTGCAGGGACCCGAAGATGCAGCTGTCCCTGCAGATCCTGTGGATCCTCCATCAGTGGTGTCAAGTTGAAGGACTGGACAAAGAGGTACGATGTGCAGATGGTTAAAACCGTTTGTTGATCTAAAATTCATCTTTGCGGGACGTCAACGTCTCTGTTTTTGTTCAGGGGGAAGACAGAACCATGGCGGCGCTGCGCAGCTTGTTGCAGGACCTCGGCGCGGAGCTTCGGGATGAGCGGATTGACTTCGTCAGGGGCGCCAAGGCCACGCAGGGCAAGACAGCTGAAGTAAGGATGGTGTTTACCCTTCAGGCATGTGGCCCCCCCACACCTCCCCTGCTGTGTCATACAGCGGGAGGTCCGGCTTCAGCGGCCATCGTGAAAAGGGACCCGTGCCAGAGTATTTGGGCTAATCTCTCGTCGGGGCCGCAGCCAAACAGGACGGTCCAAATCTGCTGCACGAAAAAAACCCTGAGCCAGTTCCCCGCAGCGTCCAGACACACTTACTTCACCTCGGTTACTGCTTCCTCCTGCAGAAAGAGGAAAAAACCTGCATCAGGCAGGAAGTGTAATCTTGCGTTCAGATCTCCAAAGTCCACTGTGATGTTTGTACCAACTTCCATGTTGTTGAGCTTTCTCAGTCTGGACCATCAGCAGCTGCTGAAACAACACGATCGCCTCTAACTACTTGTTGTCATCTTCTGTCTTTGCTCAGCGTCCCGTCAGTGGTTTCATCTTTCGCGACGAACGACCCGGTGGACCTGACAGGTCAGTCTTCTCTCTACCTGCTCCTCCTTTTCTTCAGGAGGTCGCTGAAGTTCTAACTCGTTTGTCTCCTTGCTGTTCGCGCAGAATCTGCAGCCCAAACAGGAACAGGCCGAGGCAGCTCGACCCTCCACGCGGCTCGAAGATTAAGAACTGGTGCTATCTGAGCCAGGAGGCGGCCCAGCTGGACCGAGAGGACCCCGTTAGGACGTGGGACCACCTGATCATGCCACTGAGCTTCCCCCATCTCAATTTGGAGCAGGTGTCAATGGAGAGGAGCCACACTGCCCCGGAGAGGTCGGCCTGCCGCATCTACTACAGCCCCCCATCGGCCCGCAGGTTCCAGTTGACTCAGCTGAAGCAAAGCCCCGTCTCAGATGGAGGGTCCGACAGCGGCACGCCCTCTCCCTGGTGCACGCCACCAACCTCCCTCTCTCCGCTATGTCTGGGCTCGTCCACTAACTTGAGCGACGACGTGAAGGAAATGGCAGCCAGTTGGCGGCGGGCGCCTCACGGCAGCTCACGGGAGGAGAGCGGGAGGTCCGCGGGCCCGTGGGAGGACACAACCTACTCAGGAACTCCGACCCACGTGAAGCCGCAGATGGTGAGCGTCGGTCTGCAGACGGACGGGACTCAGGGGCCGGGAGCCGTGAGAAGCAGCCCGTCTCGAGCCCTGAGCTCCTCGTTGGTCTCCGCCCGCACTCACCACATCTCCACCTCGCTGGACGGAGTAGCGAGTCGGGTGGAGAGGCCCAGACCCTCCACCTCCTCGCCCAAACTGTACCGGAGACACTCTGCATCCGGTGCATCCTCTCTGCCGTCTACCACCAGTTTGACGTCCTCCTCCTCCGGATCCACCTCGAGAGACCGAGCACTGTGGAACCTGAATCACCAAAGCCCGTCTGGCCTCACGTGGAACCGACAAACCGGTCACAGAGCAGGCGCAGGACAGAACCCGAGCTCTCTGAGCAGCGCCAAGCCGCCCGCCAAACCTGCGGGCGCCAACCGTTACGGCTTGGTCACAGAGTTTCTGCGCAGGGTGAGCGGCCGGGCCGAGAAACCTGCACCGGGGTCGGGTCAGAAGATCAAGAGCGGCCTGAAGAACGTGGAACGGGTCCCGACGAGGCCTCCGGCCACCGCGCCGCACAGGACCGACAGCGTGACAAGGATCGTGAACCAGAGGTTCATGAAGCAGAGAGAGGAGAGGGGCAGCAGCCTGACCCCCGGCGTGAGACCCGGTGGGACCGTCCCAGCAGAGGTGGGTGTCTCATGTGACATCAGCCCGATTGACAGGTGTATTAATCGACTGATCTCTGTGACTCTAGTTACAGAACTAACAAACTGATGTTCTACCTGTTCTCTCCCTGTGATCAGGAGGGAAACTACGACTGCAGCTCCAGCAGCACCTTGACCTTCTGCTTCGCCCGTTCCACTCGATCCGCCCAGAGACAGACGGCGAACCAGAGTCGACTCCAGAGACACAGATACTCGCCTCCGGTTGGTGCCCGCCGCAGCTGACTCCACCTGTGGCTGAAGCGTGAGGAAGCCGGGCTGAACCAGTCCACCTGTGATGAGCAGACCTAAACCCTGCTTCTGCTGCAGGATGGTTGAACTGGAGGGAGCCTGTATGTGGGAGAGTCAACTAATGGTGCAATTTTTTGACATATTAATCTTTATTTCACTAAAAAAAAAAAAACTAAATATGGAATATTCATTTATACTTACAATTTAAAACTCTTTGCACTTATTGTGAATAATTTTATATTATCCTCGTGGTATTTTGTCGAGAATAACCTCATGTTTTACTGAATAAATGTCTGAGATCTGTCAGATTTTCTTCATGCATCTGAAAGTGTGGATTTTATTCAAGCTTGTTTACTCTGCAGTCATCAGCTGCTGCAGGAGGGGGGCGTTACGTCACATGCTCAAAAAGGAAAAAGTAACCGCTAAGTAGATAATGAGATGAGATCTCCTCTCCTGTTAGGAGCGTGACCCCCACGACTCCTGACCCCCACAGCCGCTGTAACAACCGAACTGAAATCTACCGCGGGAGACGGAGGCCGACCGTGTTGAATCTGTGGTCGCGGGTGGAGTCGTCGCACACAATCGCACGGTGTCACGTTTCCGCTCGCGACACATGCGGGTTCAAGCTCTACTGTTACACATAACACACATGCAACAATGTGGGTTACTGCCCAGCAGAGTTCAGCTACGATTCACTGTAACCCAGTTACACACCATCATGCAAGAGGCGGCAAAAATTAACACAAAATGGTCCCTGACCGAAGTGCTCATCAGTAATCTGTAATAATTGTGTTTACAGGAGCTAAAAAATACAAAAACTGGACTCGATCCTCATGAGAAATGTTTTTAATTTTGTTTAGCGTACACACATCCGTGCTAAGCAAATTCCCTGTGGACCAATCAGACTTTCTTTTTATTTATTTATTTATTAATTCATAAAAATGTGACACGGGTACGAGGGCAAAAATTCCCTGTTCTGTCTCCTGTTGTGAGCCTTTTAGATAGGCTAGCTGTTTCCCCCTGTTTCCAGTCTTTGTGCTAAGCTAAGCTAAGCTAACCAGCAGCTGTTCCATTTTGTACGAGCCGGGGGCCTTTCTGACGTCATCAACGAGCGCTGCCAATGGAAAACAATCGTGTAGTTTTTTTAGTTTTCGAGAATGAGCATTTATTTATTTATTCATTATTTTATTAAGATTTTGCCGCCGTGAACGTAAACTAACGCCATCTGGCAAGCTAGCGGTTAGCAACCGGGCTAACTAGCTTAGCCCGGTGTCCGGGTGCAGTGCGGCCCGCCCGCCTCAGGGGGCGCTGCAGCTGCAGCTCTGCTCTGTTTCACAGCTCTGCACCTCCTCAACGCAACATTTGTTGGTTCCAAACTTTAGAAAAAAAGAAATAGAACCCGGAAGTGCGACTGAAATGTTTGAACTGTAACAGGAGCCGAGATGGAGTCCGTCTTCTCCAGGTTTGACGCCTACGACTTCGCGGCTGATCGGAGGTTTCGGGACGGACTGACGGTTTTCCGCGAGTCCGGCAGCAGCAGCAGCGGGACGGAGACAAGCTGCTGGACATGAAGCTCTTCTACTACAACAGGTGAGCGACACCTACTCACGTGGTGCCCAGGTGAGCGCGAGATAACCTGTCACGTTACTCTTACCTGGTTCTTCTGTCTTTTATTCATTTGTTCGTTATTTTAGTGCATGTGTTGTACGATGTCACGTGCTGTGTAATTTGTAGTTTAGCGTTGTTTTGTTTGTTGTTTCTTTTACATTACACTGTATTCTCATTCTTTAATATAATAAAACGTCCTGGTCGTCTCCAGGTTTGTGGAGCCCATCGACCCTTCGAGCTACAAACGCCGGAGCAGCTCAGCTTCTCGTCGCGTGACACCCCCGGACCCAGACCCAGACCCAGAACCAGAACCAGGCCCGGGTGCTGAGACGGAGGTAAAGCAGCTTTCCTTTGCAGAGGTGATGCGGCTGGTTCAGGAAGGGAAGGAAGTGCCGGGAGCGAAAACGCTGGACGTTAGACCGAGCAACCGGAGTCCCACCCCCACGCAGCTGGAGAGGAAACCCAAACCCTGGGAAACGGCCTCGGCCCACAAGTGACTTGGTCTTTGTTTGAAACTCTGAACTATTTTGGATTTCTAACCTGAAGGCCTCAGCTCATCCTGAACATAACTCTGATGTGACACGTTCAGGAGCAGCGTCGCACAGTGGAGGGTTTACAAAGGAACAAACTGGACCGCTGCTTTAGTTTGATCGATTAGATTTTGGTGGATTATCCTGCTGAAAAGAAAATAGTCCCGGTTTCATTTGAAAAACGACAGAAGCGACAGATTCACAGCATCGATTTTATTCCTCATCCATCAGCTGACGTTGCAGCGTCACTGGGAACTTGTGTATACGATGATTTTAGAAAAGGGAGGGTACAGTATGTTTCATTAGTCATAACTGAGCAAGAAAACTCAAAATGAGATTATTTTTTTTTTGTGGCTTTGACCCAAAATGAGTCGGAACCAAAAAGAAATTAAAGAAAAAAAACAAGACAAGTATCAAACATATCTGCTCATAAAAAAACAGGCACCGCTTGTTCGATTACGCCTGAGTAAAAAATCCTACATACAGTACGTTTATTCAGAATCAGAACCAGAACCGGACTACTTTTATCAGATTCATCTGCCAGTTTAACTAAACATAAATCGCACTATTTCCCTACATCACTTTTTCACTTCATGAAAAAGGAACATACAGTGAAACAACCTACAAGGAAAAGTTCACGTTCAGCCAGTTCCAGTTATAAAACAGTTAGCACCGTTAGCGTAGCACCACCAGGAAACGGAACCGTCAGTGAGGTAAAGGCGTCGACCTGGTCCCGGGCCCGTCCGTTGTGTGTGGACGGATCCGGTCGACCACAGTGATTAAAAACCTTTCAGTCAAGTTAAAACCGAAAACACGAAGAAAAACAACACAACGACATCGCAGTTTGACACACGTCTCCTCGGTCAGAGGACAACGTTACGCCCGAGCTCCTATGACATCATGAACAACCGTCACAGTTTGTTCTCATCCAGTTTTGGTTCCGTATAAATAACAGTCCATCAAAGAGAAAAGGTGTTTACATATAAAACGTATTAAAATCAGTGGATTCACTAAAAATGATGAGATCGCTTGTAAAGTTACCTGATAAAACCGTTTAAAATACACGTAGGAAAAAAACCAAACCCTATTTCTCATAAATAAACACAGGCAATAAGATCAGTGTTGAGGTAGAGACCCGGATCCTGTTTCACGAAGCCGGGTCAGCGGGTCCCACACAGGTCCGACACCGGTACCACGAGGCTGGTTAAACACAGAACTATACATATGTCATAGAATCACACTGCTTTAAATAAGCGGAGGAACGTTATCTAATGCTTTTCATCACTATCGACTCTTTTAGCTCCGCTTTGGTCTCCTCCACAGTGTAAAACCGAGTAAAAGCAGGACAGCCGCAGGCTGGAAAAACCAAACCTGCGAGCTAAGAGACGCTAAATCGGCCGAGAGTTAGCTGATCGTTACCGTGGTGATTTGCCTGGATTAACGGCGGACCAGCCTCGTGATACAGGATGACCCGAACACGCCCGTCTGACCGTCGCGTCCGACTTCGTGATACAGAGCGAATTACCGTTTGATCACAGCACCGTCATTTATCGAAGAAACTTTAAAAAAAATAAGCGTCTGTCCGCTGGTGGCGGAGGAAGAGCCACGACTCAGAAACGCTGGTAGAAGTTAAAAACTTAAGAGAAACAGGATGGGAGGTGACGCAGGGCGCGGCGAGGCGAGGCGGCGCGCCTCTTATTCACATTCGAAGTAATCCTTCAGCGGGGCAAACAGGTGGCGGATGACGGGGACGCTCCAGGAGCGACCCAGAACCTTCTGCCTCTGCATCCGACCCATGTTGTTGACGTCCGTGTAATGTTTGGGGAAACCGAAGATCCTGGAAGAGCCGAACGCACGAACAAGTTTACCAAACGTCAAGCGATCGCCGCTACTGTGCTGTTATACTGCTGTTATCGGCCTGATGCTCTGGAAGCAAATCTCAAATCAGAATAAATTATCTTCCTGATATCAAATCTGTGACTGAAGTTTTCTTTAACGCCTCAGACAGAACTTCTACCCGTCTTATAAGTCTTCGGATACTCACTGCTCCATCTCGGTGCACCACAGGTAGTCCTCCTTGCCGTTCATGGAGACGGGGAGCGGCCCCATCTTCCCCTGTCTGATGGAGTTGGACTTCGTTGTGATGGTGCGGACTTTGTCGAACTGCAGGAGGAGATTTCAGCGTTTCTCGTGTTAGGAAGGGTTGAAATTCTAATTTTGATTTTGTTGGCGGCGTTAGCGTCTTACCTTTGCCGTGCGTCCGACCTCCAAACAGTCCTGCAGAGCCACTTTGTCGTCCAGAGACGTCGCGAGAGGCCTGCAGACCAACGCAGTGTTTAGTTTTTCTGATAAATGACTTGAGTGAGGACAGGAGCGTTTGAGTTCGTACCTGTTCATGCCAGGGAGGTTTCCCCAAAAGTAGCGCGCCCTGTGAGCGGGGCTGACCTTCACCGCGTCGATGAGGATGGGATTACACTGGAGAAACAAAACGGGAGACGCTGAGCGGGATGACCCGAGCCACCGGGCCGACGGCGGGAATCCGACGCACTCACCTCCAGGAATCTGCAGATGTCGGACTTGTCGTTGGCGCTCATGAAAACCACGTTCTCAAACAGCCAGAAGAAGGGACGGTCGTCGCCCTCCTTCGGCTTCAGCAGGGTCAGGATGCGGTAGAACTCGAAAAAGAGCCTCCCGGTGCCCTCTGCAGGACAAACGGCATCATTATGAGAGAAGAGGAAGAGTTCACCGCGCGCCACCGTCAGGAACTTTTTGAAGCTGCGTACCGAACAATCCCTTTCGGAGCGGGTTGACCATGGACAGGTCGTTACACGGACTTCCTCCAATCAGAAGGTCGAACGGACCCCATTCAGCCAGCTGCAACACACAGGTGCAGAGGTTCAGCTCGCGTCTCACGTCAACGCACAAACTGAACAGACGACACGAGGACTCACGTGTTTCCTGGTCACGGTGCGAACGTCGTTGACGTACTCGATCTTCCCCACGTGCTTGATCATCCCCACGGCGATCGAGTCCTCGCAGATCTCTGACGCCACGTAGCGCTCTATCTTGAAGCCGAGGTCTTTGAGCACCAGGTAACCTGTCGAGGAAGGAAGTCAGAGCCCAGTTGAAAGAACCGACACCGATCGCCACGCAAGGTTGAACCCAAATGTGTCAATGCGGCATAACCAACCGACCTGTGGCGATGCCGTCGAAGAGCGAAAGCACCCTGATTGGTCTGCGCTGACTGGCAGGGATGGAGGGGTAAACTCTGTGAGGCTCCTGAGGTCAAACAGGAAACAGTAATTAAGAAGGGAAACCTGTTCAGCCCACGCGGACATCAGGCGGTGAGGATTTCTTCCCGAACCGTGCGCCACGTGCGCGGTACGTACAAACTCCATGGCGCTGTTGTTGACGAAGAAGTCCTGGACCTTGACGCTCCAGTCCGGTCTGAGCCGAAGGTTCCCCTTGCACTGCGACGGCTTGCACATGTAGCAGCTCCACGGGTCGACGTCCTTCAGCCTGTCGAAGGTGCCCGGGCTCACCAGGATGTCCAGGCAGTCCTTACAGAAACATCTGGGAATCCAGAGGCGATTGCGTGAAGTTCCGGCAGCTCTTTTTTTTTTTAAACCGCGCCGCCTTCTCGAGCATCGTTTACCTGCAGCAGCTGGCGTTGCCGCACAGGATGACCTCCAGCCCGGCGCAGCACACGGTGCAGTACGACTGGTAACCGTCTTCGTCGTAGCGGTAAAGCGTCTCGGTGAAGTTCTCCTGTGGGGAGCGACAAGGCGCGGCGCGTGCGGGATGTTAATGGCGGCTGTGTTCGGGATGGAGGTTAGACGTTTACAAACTGGGCTGGGATGGAGCGAAGCCGACAGACAGCGAGAGAGAGAGAGAGAGAGAGAGAGAGAGCGCTGGGGGGGTCAGGTTACCTTGCATTTCAGACAGAGTCCACCCTCAAACAACGGGTGCTGCACTTCAATCTCAGATGATCCACAAGACAAACAAAACTCTGCAACAACAAACCACAGGATGAAGCGTCCACGTTCCTGCCACGGATTCACGTTTCTCGGCACAAAACTCACCTTCAATGCTTCGGCCCTTTTCTTTGACCTTTTCTATGATCGACTCTGTGGAGGAAACATCACAGCGGGTCACGCACAGGAGAGCTCCTCTCGTTCTGCGGATGAAAACCGCTCGTACCTTTGCTGTGCGTGGTGACGGCTGCATTCGCCTTATTTTTTAGGACGTATTTTCGTTTCGCCGGGGGCTGGTAGTCAGACAGCGCCGAGTCCGAAGAGTCGGCGTGCGTAGCAGAATCTTGAAAAGAGATGAATTTATAAACACCTGTCCTCCCTGATGAATCTTTGCGTGTCTGTTGATGGGTTCTGAACGTGCGGTACCTGGAGGTGCGAATCCTTCGGGTCCCGTCGGTAGAAACCCTTCGAAGGCCCAGTTCAGCATCAGCTTCAGCTCTTTTTCTTTGTTTCCTTCTGCCTCGCCGAAAGACTTCCCACATCGCTCGCCTGCCAGCTGCACAGCACAGGTGTGATCAGACGGGACGAGACGGACCTCCTGACCTCAAACCGGTCCGGAGCATCTCCTACCTCGATGATTTGGTAGATGGCCTCCTTGTAGACGGGCAGACCGGCGAAGGAGTTTTTGCAGAAGTGCTTGGTGAAGGCGCTGAACGGCAGGAGACCCTCTGTGTAGATCTGCAACGCAAAACAAACCTCCATGCAAAACCCGAACCCGACTTAGAAGCGTTCCTGCACGCACATGCCGCATGCTCACCTCCGAGAACATCCCGTCTCCGAACCACTCCACCCGCCTCATGCCCGGCGGCGCCGTCTTGGTTTTCCAGGGCATCACCATGCCGGGCCACCAGGAGAAGCCTTTCACCTTCCCCCACACCAGCTCTCCTGCCAGGAAGCCTTTCCCATCCTGCCGGAACCAGAACAGCGGACACGGTTCAGCGCTGCAGCTTCGTCCGAGAGCAGATTAAAAGAATCGAACGCACCCTGTGCGAGGAGCAGCAGCTGCATGTGTGTGTGTTGGGCCTTTTTACCTGGTAGACGTGTTTCCGTCGTCCTCTCGTCGAGGACTTACTGGACGGACTGGACGACTCTTCGGGCTGCGAGGAAACCACAGCACAAACGTGAGTGTCCACGTGTAACTGCAGGTGAGGCGGAGCAGTGCATCATGGGAGCTCTGCGTCGCAAAAGACGTGAACGTTCGCTCTGTTCAGACCAGGAGACTTCTCAGACTAACTTGTGTGAGCAGAATTTAAAGACGGGACGGGTTGTTGCGACTCGTCAGCGGCTGAACAAAGCGAACGGATCTGAGATGAAGGCGTGTCAGAGGACGGCGTGGACTCTGATCTTCTTGGTTTGAGACGGATGACAGATGCTCTGGTAGAACTTACCTGCTGCAGGTGATTTGCAGTGAAAGATCAAATGACAAATATATTTTCTTGTGTACCTCAGTGTTGGGATTTTGAGGATTCATCTAAAACCGCTGCAATGACATTGATCAGATATTGAGCTTCGGGTTTGAAGCTCAATATCTCGTCTCTGTGCGGGATGCTCAGGTGTTTCAGGTAAACCCTCTGGATATTCACTCAGCTGATCTGTTATCAGGGCAAAGAGGCCGGCGGGTGGGGGTGGGGTGTTCTGGCAGTATACGCGAGTATACCTACCACCTCATCTCGGGACTCCGGGCCCTTTTTGTTGTCCTTATCAAGACCTACGGGTTTGGACCAGGTGCTAGCACCAGCCTGAAACACTGTACGGGACTGCGGCTTCTGGCGCAAGCTGCTCTCCCAGCCAAAACATCCCCTACCGATCCCCTGAGAGACAACACACTCTCATTACACACTCGAACGTCGCGCACGTGCAGATGCACCACCGCCCCCGAGCGACGCTCGCACACCTTCACATCATCCTACTAGCGGTTACGTGGGCAGTAGAGATGGAGAGGACAGAGAAGCAGACGGCTGTTAGTAGATGGGAGCGACCGAGGAGCCAAAAACTCGACGGAGACGTAGCGGACGCTTTTACCTCTTTCCAAAAGACGCCGTTCTCTGCGAGCGTTGCGTCGTAATTGTTCTTCATGTCTTTGAAAACAGAACGGATTGTGTGTTTTTAGTGTTGAGGTGAGACAAACAGCGACCTGAACCTTCTCTCAGCGACGGGTAAGAAGTTTTTTTTCTTACGCGGTATCTTCGTGAGGCGGACCTCGCACCGCTTCACTCTCATGTTCCGACCGTTCAGTTCTGGAAAACGAGGGAAAAGACGAAGTTGGACGCAGGTTGAACTCATCTGATGGACCCGCGGACCGTCCGTCCTCTCACCTTTACTGTCTCTGTTGCCGTCGAAGAAGGCGCTTTCGGACGCCGTGTCGCCCTCGCTCTCTGTCGAGGCTTCGGTCTCGGAGACCTGCGCGGCACCTCCACTCTCCAAGGCCTGGGAAGGGAAACGCACAATGAAACACACAACAATGGGACACAGGCACCGGATGATGATATTTCTGTACCTGGGTGAAAACTTGCTGAGCGTCGAGCGGCGGGCAGGGCAGACACAGCAGGGTCAGGACCAGCCTCCTGAACACCGTGCGCTCGGCGTCCTTCAGCACAGCGGCCCAGTGTTTCTCCTGAGAAACCTCCTCCAACTCCTCCGCCTGCCGATACTCCAGGAACTCGCTCCGGAGCCGCTCCGCCTGCTCAGTGGAGCTGCAGATCCCCAGCTTGGTCCCGAGCTCCTGCACGGCGTCCCCCGTCACGCTCCGGCTGCTCCGCGGGATCAGCAGCTGAGCCGCGCTCCTCAGGGCGGCCTCGCCCAGCGGCAGCTCCTGGGCGATGCGACCCGTGAGCACGACGTAGAAGGACAGCGCTTCCTCCGTCAGGTGCGGCAGCACCTCCGCGGACTCGGACTCCTTCAGTAAGTCCTCCACGGCTTTCCCCCAGACTGAGCTCTGGGCTCGACAGATGGAACTTCTCGTTCTTAAGGATTTGGGTGTCGCGTTCCTGGAGGAAGCGAGCGGCAGCTTGAGGGTTGAGGAAGTAGGAGGTGTAGGTGCTCAGCAGGTTGCAGGCTTCTTCCAGGATGAGCGGCAGATCCGCTCGGAGAACTCCCTCCTGAGTTTGCAAGTGCTGCTGGAAGCTGCGCAGTGGCTTTAAGGCGTGCTCCAGGAACAGGAAGGTGGCCCGGACTCCGGGATCCTGCAGCTGGGAGCAGATCAACTTGGCTTTTTCGTCCTCCGGGTCACATGAGCTGAAGTATGAAACGAGATCCATCCATATTTCCAGGATTTTAGTGACTTTAGTGCAGAAGTTAAGGCAGCCGGTGTCGATGTGAAACAGTGAGTCTGCAGTGGCGTCAGAGCCGAAGAAGGCCTCCAGGTTGTCGTTCTTCGTGGAGCAGGAGGAGTAGTGGGCGTGGATGTCCACCATCAGTTCTCGAGCCCGATTGGAGAGCTGCTTCACCCCGGCATTGCAGGCGGCGTCGGCGATGCCGTACAGCCCCCCCAGCACGACGACGTGGGGGCTGAGTTCCCTGAGCTGTGAGCAGATCTGCTCCGAGGCCACGCCGTCGAGGTGCACGGCGGCCAAGTGATCCGCCGGCAACCCGAACTTCTTCAGGGTCTCCACAACTGCCGCGGCGTCCGCAACCTGCAGAGCGTCGAGAAACCGGATCTGGTGCTCACAGGCGTCCGCGTCAAAGAACCCCACGAGCACCACGGCGACGGTGTCGTCCCGTCCCACCGTCACCCCTCCATAGATGTAGACGCAGTAAGGCGTGCGCTGGCACACAGAGGTGATATCTTTGGGGAACCGCAGACCCAGCTTGCTTCGTGCAAAATGTCCAGACGGCCGTTCCTCCTCGGCAGAACCGTTGTGACAGTGTTTGTGGATGAACCGGATGGCGGCGTCGCTGCAGGGCAGCGGGTCCCGGTGTTGGCTCTGCAGCTCGGCCCCTTTCTTGTGAATGTTGGTCTCGGCGTGTCGCCTGAGCGTAAGGAGGCCTTTGTGAAATGTGTTGAGGTTTCTGGCACAGGTGCGGCAGTAGGTGTGCTGCTCTCCCAGAGCGCTACGTTCGGCCCAGTCGAAAACGTCCTTCCATTTTTCGGTGTAAGGGAACTTTTTGTTTTCGGTGCCGTTCTCCTCCGGGTCTGATTCCGGTTTGGAGCTCCCTGGCGAAGCAAGAGGAGACACGGTTACTGCACAAATAAACATGCGTGGTCTTATTATCGCGGTGAAAGAAAAGGTGGAGTGATGTTTACTTGATTCTGGAGACACCACGATCGGGCTGATCTCGTGGCTGCCCCGAGCTTTCACCGGGTCATACTCGGTAGTCTTCACGTTCGCGCCGTAAAAGGCCTTGAACCACTTCAGAAGCTCAAAGTTGCTTTTGAAATCCCCCTTGATGAGCTCCTCAACTGGAATCGTCTAAATCAGAGAGAGAGAGGAACACGATGCGCCCTGAGCTCACAAAAACAAAATCCCACCTCCACTTCGGACGAGGAAAGGTACATACCCTGGTGATGCCGCTCTTGCCGAAGGCCTCATGGAGGAGGCCAAAGTTGTGCTTGAAGTCATCCTCGCCCCGCGCCTCGAACTTCACCTTGTCCATGTCAACGGAGCCGGGGACGACTCGGTCCATGAGCTGACAGTGACACGCACCCGAGCACATCTCCCGCACGTCTTTGAAGCCCGTCTTCAGCAGGCCGTTGATCCAGGTCACCAGCTGGAAGTGGCTGGTTTTATCGTGGGACGAGTCCGGAGTCACGACCGCTGCGGTTTCCATCTTTCAGCTCTCTGGTAGAACAGAACATTTAAACTTAATGATCGCCTGAAGCGTTATCACTGTATTTAACTGTTCCGTCCCGGTAGTTCCCTCTACGAGAACAAAGTTCCCCTCTACCTTCACCTCATTGGTTCGGCCCTTTATTTGAATCTTAATTGTAGTATCAGGTTTCACTCCTGATGCTGTGACATCTGCCACCATTACTGTAGTTTTTTTTTTTTTTTACTACTACACATTGTGTATTACTGCTTATAACTCATATTACAGCACTGCTGTGCTGTGGTCTATGGAGGCGTTCACACACTGTGTTGCCAAAGCCCCCTACCCCATGGGTGGGGGTTGGGTGGGTGTTAGACTGGACCACAGGGTGGGCACTAATCTCCTATTGTTGGAGAGAGGGTGGTGGTTTCTTGTCATAATTAAATCTTTTGGTTGTTTTTTCTGGTTTTCAGCTCGTTTTTTTATTGCCATGTGTGCATGAAGACCCCGGGGCTGACTGATCCGGGTCACTCGAGCCACGCTGCCGCCCCCGCCCCCCCCTCGCCCCCCCCTCCTTTTTTTCTCCCTACTCAATGTATAGGAAATGAAGTCTCGCGTTGTCCATATTTTTGCCGCGAACGTCCCTGACTGAAGCAACTACTTTCACTGGCGACGGAACTCGAGCGTCCACGTGAACCCGCAGGAAAACACACACACACACACACGGCGCTGTGGCATTGTTCGGTTCGACCCGTCCATCCCGATGCGCTGCTTTGCGGGTTCCAGCCCGGTTTCGCGCGAATCCTCACCTCGTCTTCCGTCTTTACGCTGTCGCCGAAAGTGCACGAGCGAAACGTTATTAAACGCGCGTATATGCACGTTATCGCGACTGAGCGGAGCCGAGAGGAGTCCCGCGATCCAGTGTGCCGGTGGGTCCGTGCGAGCCGGTCTTTGTGTGTGTGTGTGTGTGTGTGTGTGTGTGTGTGTGTGTGTGTGTGTGTGTGTGTGTGTGTGTGTGTGTGTGAGAGAGAGAGAGAGAGAGAGAGCAATAAACACAATAAACGTTACAATAATAAAAAAAAAAGATGGGGGAAAAGGAAACACCACACGAAAGTGCGAACAGGGTATAGAAGCGGCGGGGTTCTGCGGTTCGAAGGCGTATTGTGCGGGACGACTCACCTCGGCCGGTTCCCTTGTGGGTGCAGACGAACCTCCCGACTCTGCGCTTCATCGGAGGGCACAGTTCCCGATAGGCGGGCCGACGCCTGTGACGTCTGCGGTGCCGGGAACGAGCCATTGGTCGGCGGACCCGAGGAGGGGCGGGGCTGGCTGTCCGTCAGCGGGACTGTTAGCTATTAAACTGAGCGGAGGTTACACAACTCCCATTAGTTCAATAAAACAAATATTAATAAAAATAACCCGAACAACATAGGAAACAACGGTGGCGCCGCACAGAAAAAACAAACAAATAAACAAACAAAAAAACAAACAAAAAAACACGTCCCCGATTTTCAGCAGGCAGCCGTTAGCTACATCTTAGCTACACCACACAGCTAAGGCTAACACCCTTATCAAAGTTAGCCCAGGCCGATCAATAAAAGGCCCGTTTAACGTTAGGCCCGCATCAAATCTGGCCCGGCTAATCAACAGCTATCCGTCGGTACCATATATCGGCTATTTGTAGCGTTAGCTTAACATTTCAATACGGTGGTTCCGACCCATTTGTGTTTGTTCGGCAGTATATGCTGTATTGACTTAATGTGGTGCTTAGTTTCTTTCTGTAGACGTGTCACTGGGGAGGCTACCATAGCTAAAAGACCCCCACCCCCTCAAAATAACAATCTGGGCCACATTATGCTAACAATCCCACTCTGTTTGACTGGGTCGCCATAATGGCCGCTAGTTGGGAGCGTTTAAACGAACACAAGTCCCCGGATATTCTCACTTAATTTTCATTTCCAGTGATTGAATGTGGCCGCGGTGTCACTGGCCCAGACTCGCCAAGAGTTCTTGTGTGTTTTATGAAAACGTCGTGGGCTAGCACGGTCCGCGTTCCACCCCATCTCCGTCAACATATTAGGGTCACCGAGGGGGCCGGTGCGACGTTAGCAGTGCTAACCGGGGTGCTAACTTAGCACCGCGTCGCAGGTGAGACGCGCGTACGCACCGGTGTGGCTGTATGCTAACATCGACGCTAGCTTAGCCTGCTAAGGGCTAAGTTTCCGTAATGGCGGCGGTGCGTTGTGAGTTAACAGTCTCCGACACAGGAGACCCACTAAAGAAAAGCCCCGGGGTAACAGTGAGCAGCGCAGTCAGACTCTGGCCATATTGGTGAGATCGGGAGGACATGAGGGAAGGGAAGGGACGCCATTACAGCGGCGGCAGGAGAAAACACAAGTCCGGCCATTCAACAAAAACATGTTTGTCCCCGTAGGAAAGAAAAATCACGAGTTCCCTCTGTCATAGTTTCTACCAACACAACTACTCTGCGTGTAACCACGTACTTGACAGGTTTACGTATAGGCAACGATGAGTTATCGTAACAAGAACAAGTTTGGGGGTTGCCAGGTTGTGGGAAATCCTCCTCTAGCAGCTCGATGTTTCATTCATGAGTGAGAAGCTGCGGGCCAACACCCATGTGTAAACAGTTTGTTAACATTTACGAGTCGACGGATTATCGCGACACTAACCAATGTCCGCCGCCATCTATATTACAATCTGCCAGTGGTTAAAAAAACCCCCAATACGTTTATAACTGCAGACCCGATGCGTTATAAAGGGATCTCCCCAGTTAATCTAAGTGTCGTGCTGAAGGGGGGGGTTCCCGCAACCTGGCAACCCAAAAGTTGTTCTTACTAATGGCTTCTGCCTGTTCACAGGAGCTTACAAAGCTTATAAACCTGTGGTAAAACACACCTCTGTGAGATCTTGTTGTGTTTGTGTGTTATATATGTGTGCGAGCAGGTCCAGGGGTTAATGTGTGCGTCTGGATTTGTGTTCATCCCCTGGGGGAGGGAGGGGCTCAGTATTTATGGGCCGTTACTCAGGATGTGAAATACGGTTTTAATACTGAAACTCACAAATCGTCTCTTGGTGTCTTTTCATGATGTCACGACGAAGACGACTTGAGGCGTTTGCGAGCGCGGAGCCCCCCCCCCGGCGGTCGCCTGTCTGCGGCGGGGTCGCGGGGGTCAGGGAGCTGCTTTGTTTGTGTCCTGCCCACGTCAGACAAAGGAATTGCTCCAGATGCTCCAGAAAGGAGGAGGATTTAAAAACTCAAATCAGTAAATAAATTCAGAAAACCCTCCAGAAGCTGAAGAAGTCTGATGCACGTCGGGAAGCGCTCGTCCCACGTGGAAGAGACGAAGCGGCGTTAACGTCCTCGCAGGCAGAGACTCCTCCGTGTCACATTCCTGGGCCCTGACGACCGACCGGAGCCACGACGCTGGTTTAGATATTTCTGCGAATCATTGACTCCAGGTTGTTTCGTCACGACGAAAGACGAATGGGCGGTAAAATCCTCCATCATAACCCGCAGTCTTTACATCCATGGAGCTGGAGCTGAAATGAAACTTTAAATTTTTTTTTTTTACAGGATCTTCTTTCGGCCACCGGGGGGCGACAGAGAAAATCCATAAACAATGACACGTGAGTAAACAGCTGCTTATTGATGTGTTTGTTTATCATCAGTGATCAGCGGCCATGTGAGCCGACGCCGCCGTGCAACGTGAACACAGCCTGGAGACGAACAGCGTGGGGGGGGGGAGGCGAGGTCAGAGGTCAGAGGTCAGAGCCTGACAGCTGCAGTCGCACCCGTCACAAGCGGATGTCACAGGAGCACCAGCCGGGGGAGGGGGGTGGTCAGAGAAGGAGCTGCAGGACGTCTCCAGGAGGCCGCGGACGCAGCTGGTTCTGACGGGTCCCGGCGCTCTGTGATTGGTTGGGAGCGGGTCGCCGGCGGTGGCGGTCGGTTTGGCGTCTGATCGTCTTAGGACCCGACCGCTCGGCGTCGGTTCCTACAGGTGCTGCGCTCCAGATAAAGCCGTCGTTCTGCTGAGTGCTGCCTTTGTGTGGGGGGAAGCCGGCTTCCTCTGGGCCCCTCGCCTCGGCCCCCCGCACTTCAACAACCTGTAACGGCAACATGAATCTTAACGCACGCGCGCACACACACACACACACACACACACACACACACACACACACACACACACACACACACACACACACACACGCACTTCCCCTTTATTTTTCTTCA
>JAFBJZ010000924.1:22500-50000 GCA_016785225.1 Psettodes erumei | reverse complement strand
TAAACACGGACACGATGAAGCCCCGCGCGCACACACACACACACACACACACACACACACACACACACACACACACACACACACTGTACGTGTCTCTGTGGTGTTTGGGCCCGCGAGGAGACAACCACCATTTTAAATAAACGGCTTCAGGGAATCATCCACACACACACACACACACACACACACACACACACACACACACACACACACACACACACACACCCCGCTGGGACGGTCTCTGAGCAGATCCAGTGTTTGAGCTCAGCTCTCCACAGGTGTCTCACCTGTGTGAAGACACACTTTAGTTTTAGGCCCCTGTTAGTGTGTGTGTTCAGGTTGTGTGTCTGTGGCTCGTGTGTAACCGTCATGGCGGCAGGTTGTGTCGCGCTCATCAATAACAATGCGGTTCTGACCCGTCTCATGCAAACGTTACATCATAGGGGTGTTTGTTTCTTTCCCCCACACACACACACACACACATGGAAGATAGTCATGTGTCACTGCAGGGGGGGTCAGGTGATTGAATTGATCCAAGCATTGATCATCTGATCAGAACCATCAGTTTCATGTGAATGAAGGAGAATCAGGCCCGAGCCAGATGTGGAGCTCATAGATTATCATGGGGGGGCTCAATGGTCACTGGCTTCATGGCTTCGGGAGGGGGGGAGGAGGGGGTGGAGGGGGGGGGGGGGCGTGTCGTGGAGCGGGAGCATTGGAGGCTCCTGCTGCAGCTGCTCCCAGGGTGTGCCAAGTTTGTGTGCGGGGGCCGGCCGGGTGGGGGCGGGGACGGACGGAGGCTGACGGAGACAGAGAGGGTCTCTCATGTTTGTGTGTGTGTGTGTGTGTGTGTGTGTGTGTGTGTTTGGGGGTGCAGAGCGCACAGGGAGGCCTCAGACCCGTCGGGCCCCGGGGTCCGTGTCTCTTTTCAAGCCGGACACAGAATGATTTTTCTCTCTGTGCTGTTTTCTTCACAACTCAGAGCCCCCCCCCACCCACCCACACCCCCCTACACCCCCACCCATCCCCACCCCCACCCCCACCCAAACCCCCCACCCCCAGTGCGCACACAGAGCCCAGCAGCCCTCAGTGTGGAGATGCAACCTTGTTTAGCTCTCATTATGTTCTGATTAGGGGGCGCTTGGGGGGGGTGGGGGGGGTAGGACCAGAAACAGACACAGAGATGCAGGAGATGACCCCCCCCACACACACACACACACACACACACACACACACACACACACAGCCACATACGGCAGCCCCCCCCACCGTACTGAAACATTTGAAATAGCGCAAGCTGTTGCTTTTAGTTGCCATGCCAACTGAAATCTGTAAATATCTCTGTTCATCCCGCACACACACACACACACACACACACACACACACACACGATCATCCATCGATCGATCGATCAGTCGATCCATTCATCTGTGATGACAGAACACAGAGTAACGATGAGACGACCGTCACGTGATCACAGATCGTCGCAGGTTATTTTCTGATCAGTAATCAATCGTCTGATCAGTTACTGACACTCTGAATGTCCCGGGTGAGGAGTCCAGGTCCCGATCCGGTTCAGACCCACTCGGACCCCGATCCAAACATACACAGTTAAATATGCAGCAGGCGGAACCAGATCAGATCCACGCCTCTGATCCGGGCCCTGAAACGCCTCATCTCTGGGTCCCAGTGTCATCATGGCCGGGCCACCGAGTCCACAGACACACACACACACACACACACACACACACACACACACACACGTCACACCACCTGGTCCAGGACCAGAACCAGAGTCAGTAAACGTTTGTATGTTTCCTCCTCTCAGTCGACGAGGGGAGTTTTTCTGTGTGTGTGTGTGTGTGTGTGTGTGTGTGTGTGTGTGTGTGTGTGTGTGTGTGTGTGTGTGTGTGTGTGTGTGTGTGTGTGTGTGTGTGGGGGGGTCGCTGATCGCAGCCTCTGTGTTCCCTCCCTTCAGCACCTCTCTGTTGCCATGGAGAGACCGCTCTTTGCTTTCCCATAGGAGGAGAAATTAACACCATTTTTAACTGGCCCGGGGCCTCCCCACACACACACACACCCACTACACACACACACACACACACACACACAATAATCCACCACAGCGCCGCCGTCGCCGGGCCGTCGTGTAAAGAAGTGGGACAGTGTGATAATGGGTCGAAAATGACCAGGTGGATTCTGGGATGTGACGACGATGATGATGATGCCTGTGTGTGTGTGTGTGTGTGTGTGTGTGTGTGTGTGTGTGTGTGTGTGTGTGTGTGTGTGCGTGTGTGTGTGCCGTCTCCATCCCATCCTGAGTCGGTGACTGGAACGTCAACAGTGTGTGTCCGCGGCTCGGTGGGACGTCACACGCTCTATCAAATAATGTTCATCACGGGAGCACACACACGCTCACGCACACACACACACACACACACACTCACACACACGGGGGGGTGCACCTAATGTGGATTTAATGATGAGGCTTTATGAATTGAAGCAGTGGAGAAAAAAAACGGGGGCAGTCTCTTTTATGGCAGATTTTTTTTTTCATACAATCTACACACACACACACACACACACACACACACACACACACACACACACACACTCTGAAGAAACAAGGGCCGTCCCATTTATGTGTCCATTAGCCAGCTGATAGATTTACGGTGATGGGGGGGGGCTGTAAAAGATGACCTGTTGTCACATCTGCAGTGAGATAATCTGAGTCATGAGCAGTGTCGACACACACGCACAGACACACACACACACACACACACACACACACACACACACACACACACACACACACACACACACACACACACACACACACACACACCGGCTGTACCTGCGCGCACAACGCCGCTGCCACAACTTAAGCTACTTATCGCGCAGCCTTTCAAAATAAAACGTCGGCGCGGTTTCACATTAAGAGCCGAGCGTCGTCGAGCGTGATTCATCTCCTCCATCTTTGCGGCTCTGTCTTTGTGACCCAGCTGCTTCCCGTGAACCCCCCCCCCTCACCCCCATGCCCCCCCCCCCCCACCCTGCCTCACCCCCCCCCTCCACCCCTCCACCTCCTCCACCTCCTCCTCCTCCTCCTCCTCCTCCTGACCTGCCTGTGTGCAGGACTGCTCCTCTCTCCCCTCAGCGACTCTCTGCTCCGGCGTGTGTGTGTGTGTGTGTGTGTGTCAGTGTGTGTGTGTGTGTGTGTGACTGCCAGCGGGGGTGGGGGCAGTCGACTCAACCCCTCCAGTCTCCTAGCAACAGAGCGGTTTGGTGTGGGACAGGGAGAGTGCGCAGAGGGGATGGGGGCTGGTCGCGCAGCAAAGTCCTGCAGGATTAGAAGGAGGGAAGGAGGGAAGGAGGGAAGGAGGGATGCTAGGATGCTGACACGTCTCCTCCGCACACGCACACACACACACACACACACACACACACAAGTGTACGCGGGTCGGCGCTGCCCGGGCAGGCCGTACCGGGTCGATCGGTCGATAGCTTTGTGTTCGTTGTGTTTGATCGACGGGCCCAAAACAAAACAGGAAAAAAAAAAATTCCCGTCAGACGAAGAAAAAAAAAAAAAAAAAAACGTCAAAAATAATCGTTGATCAATCGCTGACGTCCCAAAGAGGAGCTGCAGTTTGATCGATCGGTAATTGATTAACGATGGGAGTCAGGAATCTGACAGGAATTCTGTTGGTCGGATGAAACGAGGAATTTGAAGATGTTTGACTTTGTCTGAGTCGGGGGGGGCAGGGGCCAAACGATTAATCAGTTATAAATATTGATTTATCAGATTAACAGTTCTTAGTGTTACTTTTATTTAAAAATGTTTTTTTTGTTTTGTTTGTTGTTGTTTTTTTTTTGGGGGGGGGGGTTTGCATCCCAGGTAGGAGAGTGTGTGCTGGATGTTTCTCTGGGGGGGGGGCTGGGCGACACACACACACACACACACACACACACACCCTCCAGTTGTGTGAGATTATCTAAATCCAGCGTGAATGGACCTGACACCATTGTCCCAACCAGCAGCAGCAGCAGCAGCAGCGGTGATGATGTCACTGGGGTGGGGGGGTGGGGGGGAGGTGATGATGATGATGATGATGATGATGATGATGATACGGCGATAGATTACAGCTGTGACGACAAGGTGGACGATCACTATTATTTCATTTATTATCATTACGTTCAGCCCGTGTTGACGGGGGGGGGGGGATTAAAACAAACCCGCTCTGTGAGCTGGTTTTAGTTGCCATGGCAACGATCATTACCTCGCACTTGGGAGAGCAGGAGCGAGGAGAAAGGAGGAGGAGGGGGGGGGTAAGAAAGAGGAAGAGAGACGGGACGGAGGAAGAGGAGGGGGGAGAGGGGGGGGGCGACAGGAAGTGTGCAGAAATGTCGGGGGGGGGCAGGAAGTGTCGTTGCTGGATGCTATGGGGACAACTTTTTGAACTCGGGACCCTCCTCTGGCTCCGCCCCCCACAAAGAGCCCCCCCAGAGTAAATGTCAGCGAGGAAGAGGAGGAGAAAAAAAAACTAATTAAAAGCCCAAATCCATTTGTTCCGTTTCCACGTCTCAAACCGCGGCAGGTGCGGCGCTCGCGATAAGATCGGCCGCCGCGAGCGCCCGAGTTAAGATGGAGGGTAAAAGAAAAAAAAAAAAAACACGGGTGGGGGTTGGGGGGGTGGAGGAAAGCCCCATGTGGTGCTGTGGATGGAGGCCGTCGTCCTGGCGATCGCCGTGTCACGTGACCCTTCGCCCGGCGCACACCTGCCCGGGAGAAATCAGCGGCAGTTTCTATGGCGACAGGGTCAGCAGCAGCGCGGGAGGCAGGATGGGTGGAGGTGGAGGTGGAGGTGGGTGGGGGTGGGCGGTGTTATTTTTAAACACGGCAGCGATGGAGACACCTGAAGGAGACGCAGGTGGTCGCTCCTCGTCCAACTCGTCCGCTTTGTGTTTCCAGTGCGCGGACGGGAACTCGGCGCAGGACAGCTCGTCGCTGAAGCGCGTCGCCGTGGTCGAGGACTTCTTCGACATCATCTACGCCATGCACGTGGAGATGGGCGCCGACCCGGGCCGGGCGCCCAAGCACGCGGGCCAGAAGAAGACCTACAAGGCGGTGAGTGCGCCGCCGCTTCGAGCTAACCGCTAACGTGCTATTTAAACAGGCGTCGACTGCGCCCCCCCCCCCACCTGGCTTAGCTTAGCACGTTAGCCAGTGCTAGCATCAGGCCTAAGCAAACGAGGAGAGGAAGCAGGAAGCCGAGGCTCATGGGAAAACAGTTACAGGTTCTTAGTCCTGAACCGAAACACTGGAGGGGGATCATCCTCTGAGGACCATGAATGTCCAGACAAACCGAGGGGGTTTTGTGTGTGTGTGTGTGTGTGTGTGTGGGGGGGCAGGACTCCCCCCCCAAGACCTGTAATAAAAAAAAATCTTCATGGAGCCGATTCGTGGTGCCCTGAGGAGGCGTCCTGTCACGTCTGATCGCGTGCAGCCTTTTGAGGAGGCGGGGCAGAATATGGAGCTGTCACTGTGGCCTTCTGGGAGGTGCTCGCTCCTCTGGGTGGCCTTTCCCTCCCCGCCGCCTCGAGGGGGGGAGGGGGCACGGGGGAGGGAAATGGGAGCTGTGGTGGCCCCCCTGCTGCCTCCCCATGGTCACGTGAAGGTCGCATTTTACAGGGAAACGCCGGTGGCGGTGGGGGTTGGTGGGAGGTGGAGGGGGGTGGAGGGGGGTGGAGGGGTGGGGGGGGCACAGCAGTGGAGACAAACAGAGAGAGAGAGAGAGCGAGCGAGCGAGCACCACTCCTGTGTCTCCAGGTATCAGGAATGAGCGGCGAGGATTCCTGCAGATAATGACTGACCCGAACTCCACACGACGACAACAACACAACAACAACACACACATGTGCACGCGGCGTCGGCCATGTTTTTACACCACAATAACGCAGGTCTCCTCCGCCACAGATAGCGGAGACCTACGCCTTCCTGCCCAGAGAGGCGGTGACTCGCTTCCTAATGAGCTGCGGCGAGTGTCAGAAGAGGATGCACATCAACCCCAGCGCCGCCGAGTTCAAAGGTAACGGCGCCGCCGGCCCGGCCGCCCGGCCCGACCCGCGGGCCCCGCACATCATTAACTGACGGGCTATTTCTGACATCAACCTTTAATTACCCCACTGAAATGCATGCTGGGAGTCAGGAGTCTCCTGCTCCGGCTTTGAGCGCTGTCGCTGTCGCTGTCGTTGTCGTTGTCGTTGTCGTTTTCCGCGCCACATGTTTGTGTTTGTGCGACAGAAGTTACGACACGATCTCAGCGTTTTTAATAAAACTCGTCAACCCACATCAGACAGCTGGCTCCCTCTAGTGGCCAGTGGCGTGTGTGTGTGTGTGTGTGTGTGTGTGTGTGTGTGCGTGGTGTTGCATCGGCTAACGGGCTAATTAACGGGCCGCTGTGCTGCTCCCGTCAGAGAACGACCGACCCACCTCGCTGGTTCCGGACCTGATCGACTACAACATGCCCCTCACTGCCACCTACCTGAAGCAGATGAAACTGCAGTGCATGACGGCCGCTGACAGGGTGAGTCCACGAGAGTGTGTGTGTGTGTGTGTGTGTGTGTGTGTAGACCTCATTCTCTCACGCCGTTAGGATTATCCATTGTTCCGGTCCGTTCTGCCGTCCATGCTCCGCAGAACTTTGCAGACCGACGCCGCTCAAGCTTCTTTTTTTTTTTTACCCAGAATCCAACCTGTTTCTCACCTCGCGCTCGTTCCAGGGGTCCGGTTCTCCACCGTATGTGCGTCCTCGGTCTCGGTTCTGTCAGAACCCTCCTCCTCCTCCTCTTTCTTCATCTATTTTGGTGCAGCCGCATTAACGACGCCACGTTTCCCTCAACTACCAACTGTAATTAGCCCCCCCCCCCCACACTTTAAATCTGCATGGCTCACTTGGTGCCTAATAGAGCCGTCACTGAGCATCTCGGTCGCCCCGCCCTCCCCCGCCCCCCCCTCGCCGTAGCGGGACGGCGCCGTGTTCCCGCGAGTTGCGGCCCGTTTGTGAGGAAGGTGAAACTGTCATGGCTTCCGGCGGACGGACGTGGTTTATTTGCTGCCAGGATAGGACCCCCCCACCCCACTAATCTGCCCCCCCCCCCCTTTAGTTTACAACAAACATCCTTGGTTGCCATGCCGACGCTCACTCGCTTTTCCCGCGGACAACGATGACGATGTTTTCTCCTCGCCTGTCCCCCCCCCTCCCCAGGACGACAGCTCGGTGAGCAGCGAGGACATGAACGGCGCCGAGCCCACGTGGGTCGCGGCCGAGCGCCCCCCCCCTCCGGAGCCCGGCCCCCCCAATGGAGAGCGTGTCGGCACGGCGACGGCCGGTGTCAAAGAAGAGGAGGGTGAGTTTCGATTTTCCTCCGGAGTGTGAAGGTGAAATGGGAATAAGCTTTGGGGGGGGGGGCTAATCCAAATAAATCCACTTTTACGGGGGGGCACAGTGTCACCCCCCCTCCCCCCTGAGGGGGCGTGACCAAGAGAAGTGGGACAAAAACCGACGTGAACCTTCACAGATGAGTAAGACATGAAAATGGGCCAAAATCATTGAGAAGAGAAATCACCCCCCGATCAGCCCCCCCCTCCCCCCGGACCTCCCCCCTCCCCATCAACCCCCCCCCGGACCTCCCCCCCCCCACCTTGTTTCAGTCTTACTTTTATCCGTCTTGGCAGTTGACCCCGATACCCACTTCCTTTCCAGAAAGCACATCATGAGGCAGGAAGTCCCCCCCCCCACACACACACACACACACACACACACACACTCACACACACACACACACACACACACACACACACACACACACTGCTGTTACCCAGGATAGAAACGGTTGTTGTAAACAAACCCCCCCCACCCACACAGATGACGACTCCTCCGAGAGCGGCAGCGCCAACGGGCTGCCGGCCCTGACCCCCCCGGATGCGCCGGCGGTGGGCGGGACCCCGGTGGACGGAGGGGCGGCGGCCCCCCCTTACGGGGACGCGACGGAGAATGGCCTGAGCGCCCCCCTGGACTTCAGCACCACCTCGTCCTCGTCGTCCTCGGAGGACCAGCAGCCCGTCAACCTGAGCGACCGGCTGCTGCCTGCGGGGGGGTCGCCGCCGCCGCCGCCGCCCGCCAACCCCTACCCCGCGGACAGGAAGTTCCCCGTCAAAGCCGAGTACGCCAACAAGGTGAGCCCGGAAACTGCCGGCTGATCTCCGGACCCCTTCCCGCGGCCTCTAATGACGCGGTTCCGGTTCTCGTGCCGGTCCAGTCCCCCCCTTACAGCTCAGGAAGCTACGACTCTGCGAAAACGGACCTGAGTGCCGAGGACCTGAGCTCGGGTCGGGCGCCAATGATCGACGACGACGACGACGACCATGACGACCACGACGACAGCGACAAGATCAACGACGCCGAGGGTCTCGACCCCGAGAGGCTGAAGGCCTTCAACGTAAGTGTCCGCGCTCTCACGGTTCTGTAGGGGGTTCTGCTGGAGGTTCTGTAGGGGGTTCTATAGGGGGTTCTGCTGGAGGTTCTGTAGGGGGTTCTATAGGGGGTTCTGCAGGAGGTTCTGTAGGGGGTTCTGTAGGAGGTTCTGTAGGGGGTTCTGTAGGGGTTCTTTAGGGGTTCTGTAGGGGGTTCTTTAGGGGTTCTTTAGGGGGTTCTGTAGGGGGTTCTGCAGGAGGTTCTGTAGGGGGTTCTATAGGGGGTTCTGCAGGAGGTTCTGTAGGGGGTTCTGTAGGAGGTTCTGCAGGGGGTTCTGGAGGGGGTTCTGGAGGGGGTTCTGCAGGAGGTTCTGTAGGGGGTTCTGTAGGAGGTTCTGTAGGGGGTTCTTTAGGGGGTTCTGTAGGGGGTTCTGTAGGGGGTTCTGTAGGGGGTTCTGCAGGGGGTTCTGTATGGGGTTCAGCTGGAGGTTCTGCTGGAGGTTCTGCCTGGGTTTCTGCTGAGGCCGACCCACTCCCTGTCATGCAAACATCAGGGATGAGACCGGTCCTCTTGTCCCGGCTCAGGCCAGAATTCGTTATTTTTCCTCTGAGGAATGGGAGCGATGGTTTTCCTCACCTCCCCCTCCCTCTTTTATCCTCCCCCCCCCGTCAGATGTTCGTGCGTCTGTTTGTGGACGAGAATCTGGACCGCATGGTGCCGATCTCCAAGCAGCCCAAGGAGAAGATCCAGGCCATCATCGAGTCCTGCAGCCGCCAGTTCCCAGAATTCCAGGAGCGTTCCCGAAAGCGCATCCGCACCTACCTCAAGTCCTGCCGCCGCATGAAGAAAGGCGGCTTCGAGGTACGTAGCCCCGCCCCCCTCGCCCCCCCCCATATGAACCCGACACCAGCTTACCGATGTGCCCCCCCCCCAACAGATACGACCCACACCTCCTCACCTCACGTCCGCCATGGCTGAGAACATCCTCGCCGCCGCCTGCGAGAGCGAAACCCGGAACGCCGCCAAGAGGATGCGGCTCGACGTCTACCAGCCCGGGGTGAGCGACTCCGCCCGGGTGGAGGGTGGGTGGGGTAGGGGGTGGGGGACACGCCCCCCCCGGTCATTAACCGCTCGTTTCGTTCCCCCGCAGGACGAGACGGCCCCCGCCGACAAGCCCGGCGCGGGACCCCGGCCCCCGCGGCCCCGCCAGCGGCGTTCTCCATCTCCAGCGCGGCGTTCGCCCAGGACCAGCTCTACACCAACGGAGGCCTCAACTACAACCTGCGAGGATACGCGCCGGTCGGCGCCAACCCGCAGAACCCCGGCGCCGCGCAAACCAACGGTGAGGAGCCCGACCCGATCGGCTCAGAACCAGCGTGTGTGTTGACGCTTGTCCTTGTCGCTGAGGATAAACCGCATAGTAAACCTCATTGTTTTTGCTGAGTCATCGTTTAGCCAGATGAGTCAGCAGTGTTACTCATGGTTCCCAGAGGATGAACCCTACAGGTCTGACTCAGACCTGTAGGGTTCATCCTCTGGGTTCATCCTCTGGGTCATCCAGGGTAGACCCGTCATCAGATTTGTCAAATACTGGTGACTTCCCATCAGCCTTTGCTGCTTAGCACGCTAACATGCTAAGCTAACCAGCTAACCGTATCTGCTCAGCTTTAGCATTGTTAGCGCCGCTTAGCTGTCCTGTCTCCTGTGTCCACAGGTCCCACAGATCTGAGCATGAAATCCGTCGGGCCCACCTCCACCTCCTCCTCCACCACCTCCTCCTCCTCCTCCTCCTCCTCCTCCAGCGCCAACAGCCACGGCCAGGGGGGCGGGGGTGGGGGGGCCTCGGCCCAGCTCAGCCCCCCCGAGGTGACGGCGGTGAGGCAGCTCATCGCCGGGTACCGGGAGTCCGCGGCCTTCCTGCTCCGCTCGGCGGACGAGCTGGAAAACCTGATCCTGCAGCAGAACTGAGCCAAACCGTGCCAAGACCCCCCCACACACACACACACACACACCCCGGGTCGGGACATATCGCGGGCCGAACCAGGCGCCCCGCTCTCTGTAGCTCATCACATCCCGTCCCACCTCAACCTCCATTCGTCTCAGGAAGCGATCGTCCGCAGGCGAAGCGCTGCTCGAACCCAGCGACACAGACAAACAACAACAACAACAACAACAACAGCAGAGACAGGAAACAGGTGACTTCGCTCTCCCTCACGTCATCGTGAAAAGCCACGCCCCCCCGCGGTGCGCAAGCTGAGGCCGGGGCCCCCCGTCGGGGACGCGTGGTGACAGTGCTTCTGTCTGGAAAACGTGGAAAACGGTGCAATATTGAAGATAATCAGTGACGTGCCGAAACAACAGGAGGCTCCACCCCCCCTCTGCCCCCCCCGCTGTGAAAAGAGAAGATATCCCATGATGCAGCACTGTAGCCGGAGTGGATGTTTGTGGTGGAACTTTCCTGTTCTGGGATCAGTCGTCATGGGCGACGGGAAAAAAACGAGACTTAATGTTGCACGTCTTTTTTTTGTTTGTTTGTTTTGGTGTGTGTGTGTGTGGGGGGGGTGGAGGGTGGAGGGTGGGGGGGGGGGTGCTCATCCATTACTGACAGTCAGATTAATGCAGTGGTGTAATGTGGTTTTACTGCAGTGTGAGTGTGTGTGTGGACTCCTGTCTGTCTGTCTGTCTGTCTGTCTGTCAGCCCCCCCATCTGACCTCAGCCCCCCCCCATCTCATCAACACCCTCCCCAAGTGGAAAAAAAACACACACATTCTGAAAAGAAGCAAGAGACAATCTCTGACAAAGATGTGATCACATCAGTTTACTCTCCAGCTTTCTGCTGTGTGTGTGTGTGTGTGTGTGTGTCTGCGTGTGTGTGTGTGTGTGTCTGCGTGTGTGTGTGTGTGTGTGTGTGTGTGTGTACTTGAATCAGATCTTGAGCACAGTCTCACAACAGACACTTTTAACGTTGAGTCACTCGGCACAAAAACAGGCGTGTGTGTGTGTGTGTTGTTTTTTTAAATCCTTCTTTTGTGTTGTTGTTGTTGTTGTTGTTGATGATGTAAGTGTGTTGACTTCCTGTGTGTGTAGACGTGGAGTGACACAGTTTGTACGGATCGGTTGAATTCAGTCGGCTGAAAACATTCCAGACAAACAAACAAACAAACAAACAAACAAACAAACCGAGCGGCTCGCACCTTATCCACCGATCACGTCCCAAACATCTCGCACGATTGGGCCGCATCCCATTTCCCTTTGAACCTCTGATCTCTTGCAAGTTGGGAAGCACTTTATCGCTCAGGGCCGAGGAGACGCGCCGCCGCAGACCGGGACCCGTCGGACGGGTCGTTTCAGAACCAGAACCAGTTCTGCTTCAGGGGCGAACAAACATGTTTCAGACTGACTCCAGGTCAGTTTGAAGATAATCAGCATTTATTTAAATTGACGTCACCGCCCCCCAGTGGCCAACAATGACACTGCAGGTGATTTAAAATCTAATTCTGGTTTAAACTGACCCAGACCAGCCGAGTCCGGAAAGGTTCTGACCTGATCCACATGAGTCTGGAAGGATTCTGACCTGGTCCTGGTTTGTCTACAAGGGTTATGACCCAGACCAGCTGAGTCTGGAAGGGTTCTGACCAGAACCAGGTGAGTCTGGAAGGGTTCTGACTTGGTCCACGTGAGTCTGGAAGGGTTCTGCTCTGATCCACGTGAGTCTGGAAGGATTCTGACCTGATCCACGTGAGTCTGGAAGGGTTCTGACCTGGTCCACGTGAGTCTGGAAGGGTTCTGACCTGGTCCACGTGAGTCTGGAAGGGTTCTGACCTGGTCCACGTGAGTCTGGAAGGGTTCTGACCTGGTCCACATGAGTCTGGAAGGGTTCTGACCTGGTCCTGGTCAGTTTTCAGACCGATGCAAACCTCCTTGATGAAGCAGAACTCGTTGGTTCTGAATGAGACGCCCCTGTTGGACTCTGACGTAGGCGATCGCAGGTGTCTGACGGACCCGGACCCTTGCACGCGTCTTCCTCGCCTCCTCCTCCTCCTCCTCCTCCGACCCGCCCGTTTCGGTACCGTAGCCACCGCAGATCCTCCCTCCCCGGCTCTCAGAACCTTTCGCGCTCACTTTGGCCGTTTTGGTGGATGTTACTGTGACCGGCGACGCTCGCTCGTCGTCACGTCGTCGTTGCTGTTGTTGTTTTTTTTTCTTAGAGTCGCCCCCCCTCGTATTGACTGGACAGTGTAATAATCTCTCGATGTTGAAGAAAAACAAAAAAACACAAAAAGACGCCCTGGTAGCTCGTGGATTGCTAACGTGGTCAGATTAATGTATATCTGTACAGAGTGCTCGTCCGGCGAGAAAAACACACGAAAAAAAAAAAGAGAAATCGTTGGTTTTTTATCCCTTTGCCTGTTTGAAGTTCTCGGTCGGTGGTGGTCTGTACTTTCTCTTGTTATTTATATGGTTTCAGCCGTGGCCTCTCTGCTCGGACACGGTGGGGGGGTCGTACTGTAAACCCGTGTGAAGCTTTGTATCCCCCCCCCCTCTGGTTTTGGACTCAGTGAAAGTGTGATGTTTACATGTACAGTTTTTCAAAAATGTTGTTTTTTTTCTCTCTGCGTCGTATTCAGGCTAACCCCCCCCCGCCCTAATCCGTGAACATTCGCCCAGATTATTAATATTATTATTTTTATTTTTTTTCCCGTTCTGTCGTTTCATTGCAATCGGCGTGACCTCCGTGACCTCCGCGACCTTCCGGGGTCACGCGGTCTCGAGCGCCGTGTTTCCGGCGGCTTCCAGCGTTTTAATGTTAAATTTTAAAAAACAGACGGTGGGACGGGACGAGATTAACCAATCAGCTCCTTTAAAAAAAAAAAAAAAATACTGTTGTGGCCTAAACGCAGAGCGGCGGTGTGTGTGTGTGTGTGTGTGTGTGTGCGTGCGTGCGTGCGCGTGTGTGTGTGTGGGGGGGTTATTATAGTCGTCCCGAACCCGACCGGGACCCGGAAGGTCGCTCGCTCTGACCCGTCGTACCATCTCCTCGGTGACATGAAAGCCATTCCCCTGTCCCGGCCTTTCGAAGGGGAAAACCACAAACCTCAGGAAATGCCGAATCTCCAAGTTTCGTTTTTATCTGACGAGGAACCATGAACATTTCTATGAGATGTCTATTGTTTTGTACATTGATCATTGTGATTTCAAAGTGGAGCTTTTTTCCTGTGACTCTTTTCTTTTTCTCGGGAGTGTTTATAGGTATGGATATTTATTATTATTATTATTATTATTATTATTATTATTATTATTATTATTATTATATGTGAAACTACAAAAACACAAAAGAAAAGGTTGAACCTGTTTCGTTTGTATGTTTCATGCAGAACTGTCCAGGTGAGATTCTCTCTTACATATCACTTAATGACGGACTCGTGTTTGTTTGGAAAAGTAGCGCTTTTTCAGTGTTGCATCAACACACACACACACACACACACACACACACACACACACACACACACACACACACACACACACCAGTGGTTTACCAACAGCAGAGGCTCTCCTCTTCTCCTGAGATGTCAGTCATTGAATAAAATAGTGCGATGAGCTATCACACTCAGACCCACGTGGTTCATGTGTGTGTGTGTGTGTGTTGTGTGTCACATGTCACGCCCCCCCAGCAGATGGACGCGGGACGTCCAGCAGGGGGCAGCACCGTCACAGGAAGACGTCCCGCCACCGGAGAACCTGCCACTTACACGTTAAGACTTCAATCACAACATGCATCAAGGAGTACTTTGTGAGTACTTCTGCTTGTAATAGAGTATTTTTATTTGTACTTTTACCTCACGTCGACCTCGAGCAAAAAGAAGAAATAACTCGTATGATAGATCAACAAACAACAGGAATATTCTTATTGTGCTGCTCTCTGGTCTCATGTGGTCTCATGTGGTCTTACGTGGTCTTACGTGGTCTTACGTGGTCTCACGTGGTCTCACGTGGTCTCAGGTGGTCTTACGTGGTCTCACGTGGTTCTGTGACTTTGGCTCGGCTCGTTTCTGGAAACATTCACAGCTGATTTCCCAAACTCGTGTGTGTGTGTGTGTGTGTGTGTGTGTGTGGACGTTGTGTTCAGCCAGAACACAAACACTGACCTGGAACCAGTTTTGGACCGTGTCCTGTTCTGGTGCCGGGACGCTCACGTGGACCCACACGAGCTGCGGCGCTTCACGTTCTGTCCTCGTGCTGCCGATCAAATTTAGATCCAGCGGGACGGGGACACCCGAGCCCTGAAAACTGAGGCAGCGTGTTCTGGTCCAGGTCCGTCCCCGTCCCGGGTCTCAGGGGACAGTAAAGGTCCGGTCCTGGAACCTTTTATTTTCTTAACTTGTTTTTAACGCGTCTCTCTTCCTCTGTCCTCCTATTCTAAATATTCTGCAGAGTGTCCCTGCAGGACAGACGTGCAGGACGGGACGCGGGACATTTTTAGACTCTCTCTGATTCGTTGCCAGGAACGGGGGGGTCCGAGCGGTTAGCGGGGCTGAAGGTCGGACGGCGGTGGACTCCAGGTTCCTGGCGAACGCCAAAACATTTGTCCCCTCCAGGCGTGGACACGTTGGACACGTTGGACTGTTTGAACAGGAGGATTATCTGGCGACCCGGCTGAACCCGGGCCAGGACTTTGTCCCGTCTATTCTTAGTGTCAGTGCAAAACGTTCCCCACGTGTGACTTCATGGAAACGTGGGTTCAGAAGAACCAGGAAGTTTCTGAGAATGTGTTCAGAAGCAAAAACGCCGAAACTTTGACGGCGCCGCCCTTTAAAATGGTCAGCCAATCGGCGGCCTGCTTTGTTTGACCCACATTACGCAAGCGATTTAATGCTAATCACATGGAAGCTAACCCGATTAGTGGCGGCGGCAGCTAATCAGGCCGCACCTGCTGCGTCACGGCGAAGGAAACGACTCGACGGGATTTTTATTTTCTTTATTTAACGACGTACAAAGACATTTACAGTTTGTTTTTTTTAACTTTGGTCATAATAAAACTCGCTACATGTAGAATAAACTATTCAATACAGGTAAAAAAAAAAACACCATCATCATCATCTCCGTCTCCAGTGTGACGGCAAGCTGAGGGTGGGGGTGCAGGGGAGTGGGCGGGGCACTAGGAGGAAGTTGGCGAAGGAGTCGATGGTTCCGACTTCCCGTTCTCGTTGGACTCGCTGACTTGCCGGTTCAGAACCATCTCCCTGGCGACGCAGGTCACCTGACCGTTGGCCACTGTGTAGGTTCTGTTCCTGAAAAAACAAAACACGGAGCGGCGTCAGAACCTGGACCAGAACCCGACTGGCGGCGCCGCTGCCGGTGACTCACTTCTGTGTTTCGGGTCCGTTCTGCATGCCGGGCTGGTTCTGCTTGGCGAAGAAGAACGAGGTCCACCAGTGGCCCGAGTCTTGTCTGGGAAGTCCTGAGGAGAACAAGGTGACTTTAGCGAAACGGTCCGAGCCAATGAGACGCGGCGGCGTCCGCCCTCCTACCTGGGTGGTGCGGGACGACCTCCCCCGTGTACTCGGCGCTGCCACAGGAGCTGTTACTGGACGTGGACCCCAGGCGTCCTGCAACGCGCATCGAACCCGTTTTTAAAAACAAACAAACCGTCAACGTCAAACGTCAAATCAAAGATGGCGCCCGGTTTTCCCGCCCCCTCGCGTCTGACTCACGCCTGTAGTAATCGTGCGTGGCGATGAGGGAGCCGCTGGACGGGATCGCCGCCATGTCCTCCGACCTCGGGTGGAGAGAAAAAAAAAAGTGCTGGGAGACTGGAAGACGTGGACCTGAGGGGAGAGACGGAGACAGCTGCTGCTTCACCTCAGGAGGTCACAGACGTCTCCGTCCAAATGTCTCAGCAAAAATAAACTGATGAGTGACCCCCACCACACACACACACACACACACACACACACACACATACACTCAGGATCCACTGACGTGTGTCGCTACACGCTCAGGTGAAGCAGCAGGATTTCACGGATAAACACAACGCTTACACAATGTCACCTGTGTGTGTGTGTGTGTGCGCGCGCACACCTGTGTGACGGGACGCGGCAGGTGAACGGAACCTTTGAGTGACCTACCTGCAGAACCGGGCTGGTACCGGGTGCGCTATGGGCTGTGGTTAGTAGAGCTGGCGCTAGTCGTCACGACGGAACCATTTGAGGTCAGAACCGGGACCCGGTCGGTGTCGAACCCGCCGCTGCTTCTGCCGCGGAGGCGCCGCGGGCCGCGGTTTTATAGGGACGCGCGTGGCGCGGGCTCGGGCGCGTGCCGGCGGGGCGCGCGGGGCGGGGACTGTGGCGGCGCGAGGACACGAGACGCGCGGAAGGACACGGAGTCAGAGCAGTAAAACAATCAACAGGTTTATTTTAGACGCTTTTATTTCTAATTCTGGTTTTTAAATCAGAGCTGCTGACAGGAGTGTGTGTGTGTGTGTGTGTGTGTGTGTGTGTGTGTGTGTGTGATACTACATATGGAACAATATACACACACACAGTATATGTATATACACACATCACACAATATACTTTTGATTAATCAGTTAGAACTTATGTTAAAATACAACTTCTCTGTTGCCGTTAAACATGTTAATATTGTTGTAAATGGTGTGATCATGTTAAGTACTACAGTACAGTAGTAAAGTACAGTAGTACAGAATATTACTTTCTCCCCAACACGTAATAATAACCGTCATATACGCTCTTTATTTATTTTATTTAATCTGTTGAACCGCGTGTTTCCCTTTGAACATATGTTGTTTGCAGCTGGAACACGTGATGATAATTTATTCTGGATTATCTCGCAGGCCACACAACCCGGAAGTTCCGTGTCGGTTCTCCCCCCCGTGGCCCGGTGGACCCAGGTGTCCGGCTGTGGAGCGCGGCCTCGCCGGTCACGTGACGGAGGAGCCGACAGGTAGATGATGTCATCACGCGTCATGGCTCGTTGCGTGAATTCGACAATGAAAGAGCGATTACGTCACTCACAGCTATTGTAAGTATAGTCCCCTGATGACGTAACATAAAGTGTGTCAAAGTTCGGCCTGTCGGAACCGAGCCTGTTCATAAAGCCCGTGGACCGGCAGGTAGTCGCGCTCCCTGGTGGTCTAGTGGTTAGGATTCGGCGCTCTCACCGCCGCGGCCCGGGTTCGATTCCCGGTCAGGGAACTTCCCTTTTTAAACGGACCGGTTCGGCCCAAGCGTGACCCGTCATTCGGAACCACGGTAAATCTTTACATATTAACGTATAGAGGCTTTTTCTACCCGGAAGTTCTGAGAGCGGATGTTCTCCCTGAGGCCCGCAGACCCGGACAGGTGCGGTCACGTGGCGGACAGGTAGGCCTCCCTCTGCTGACGTCATCAAGGCGCGTTAGAAATTCACCGCGAGCGTCACACAGCTGGTGGAAACGCATTTAATGTTGTTTTCAAACCAAACAGTTAATCCGGGGCTCTAATCCGCGAAGTGTGTCAAAGTTCGGCCTGTCGGAACCGAACCGAACCTCTTCATAAAGCCCGTGGACCGGCAGGTTGTCGCGCCCTGGTGGTCTAGTGGTTAGGATTCGGCGCTCTCACCGCCGCGGCCCGGGTTCGATTCCCGGTCAGGGAACTTCCCTTTTTAAACGGACCGGTTTAGGTTCAAACGTGGCCGAACCTTGACAGACTTCTGCCGCCCTACGCGAAGCACGTGACGTGTGTCGTCATCATCACGTGTGGCGCCACCTACAGGCGGCGCGGTGTGAGTCTCGAACAGAAAAAAGACCCGCTCATGTTTCAAAATTACAATATTACACAATTAAGTTAAAATAAATACACATTACAAATACTCATAGTACTTATACTTTCTACTCTGGATTAAATGAAGTAAGATGACAGCGAGGAGCCGCGGCGTGTCAGGTCATGTGGCGTGGCGCGAGGACCGTCGTTCGAACCCGGACGTGTCTCCGCTGTGGGTCAGCGTGCCGGTCACCTTGTCCTGCACACACACACACACACACGCACACACACACACACACACACGCACACACGCACACACACACACAGGAAACAGGAAGTCAGAGAACACGCGTGATCACACCAACCGCGTGTCGCCCGGCGCAGGAGAACTCGCCTTCACGCTGCCGACCGCCTCCTCCAGCGACTTGAATGTAGAGGAGTGTCTGCGGAGGAGGAGGAGGAGGAGGAGGAGGAGGAGGAGGAGGAGGAGGAGGAGGAGGAGTTACCCGGCGTGGGCGTGGCCACACATACGTGCAGAGACAGTGTGTTACCTCATGGCGGGCACGCTCACGGTGTGGCTCAGGGCGCTGATCAAAGAGACGAGTACAAAGTGAAGTTAAAAACAGAAGTACTTATACTACTGTGTACTGTCACTGCATCTGGACCCGTGACACGCAGTACTCGGTGGTAAAACGTGTACACGTGAAGTTTTTTTTTTTTTTTTACTGTAAAACTTTCTTTTGATTGATTCTGATCATGTGAGACACCGGATTGAGCTTCATCATCCCAGTCCAGACTAAAATAATCTCGTGATAATCTCATGTATAGTGAATATAGAACAGATTAACGAAATTATGAAAACTTCGCTCCTGTAAACTCACCGCGGGGGGCTTGGGAGGGGCGGGGCTCTGTTCAGAGACAAAAACAGACGTGAGCGCCGCACACACAACAACAACGACAACAACAACAACAACGACAACAACAACAACAACAACAACAACAACAACAACAACAACAACGGTCTTATCAGCGGTACTGTACCCGTGTGATTGGATTACGGGGAATTACGGGGTAATAATCCACTTACACCACCTTTCAAGGAGGTGATGTCATCAGCGCCTTTCTGCATAAATCTGCATATTAATGAGGTCGGACTGGACCGAGCTTTGTTTTTCTCGTGAGAGGTCGGAGAGGGGGCGGGGCTTAACCCGCCGCTCAGGTTACCTCATCTCCGCCAGTCTCCTGCCGATGGCCACGCCCACGTTGGACAGCGCGGAGGACGCCGCCTGCCCCGCCTGAGACAGGCCGTCCCGCGTCCTCACGTATCTTGCGGGAGGAGAGAGAAGAGTCAGCGAACGCGAAGGTACGAACGCACGACGCTCGTGACGGGATTAACAGGGCGCCGATCCACTTCGACCCGCAAAATCCCCGTCGCACGTGTCTCAGAGTAGAACCAATGAGCACACGGCAAACCGGCAGGTAACCCCCCCCCCGGCGATGAGCGACACTCACACGCTGGAGTGGCTGATGTCGTCCAGCGTGGCGGAGGCCGTGAGATACCTGAGAGAGAGAGAGAGAGCGAGAGAGAGACATCAGTCGTTAGGGCGGTGACGTAACCCGCGGCGACGCGCGGCCCGCCGCACTCACGACGCCGACGTCCGGACGTCCTGCCATCCTCTGGACAGGTTCTGCTTGATGTTGGCGAGCGGGCTCAGGCCCAGCTGCCTCCTGATGTCCGCCGCGTATTTCTCCTTCGCCGCCAGAACCTGCCGCAACGTCTGGATCTCGTCCTCCGTCTGCGGGACGCAACCGGGTCAGAACCGCGGGGAAACACCAACACCCCCCCATCCCCCCCGTGTACGGCGTGAAGCCGCGTCACCTTGGCGAGTTCGAAGCGTAGGACGTCCACGTCCGTCAGGTCAGAGGGCGGGAACTGACCTGCGAGAGATGCGCGGGAAAATAATAAAAAACCACATGATGTCAACCAGCGAGCGATAAAACAAAAACTTTATTTAAAACACACTCTAATAACGTGACATATGCTCACAACAGCAGTATTTTAACAGCTGATGCAGTACTCTGAGGTAAAGGAGCCGAGTACTGGGAGTACACGTGACGTCTCTGTTCTTTTTAATTGATTCTGATCACGTGGGAAACTGGACTTTTCCGATTTTTCAGATGAAATATGAAATACGTCACTGAACACACATGAAACAAGCGGACTTGCAGCTGGACCGGTACCGGGCGCCGGTACCGGAGCTGTCCGCGGTGCTGAACTCCACCGGGCTAGCTGCGGCTAACGGCTAACGGCTACCTGTTGCTCACGGAGCTAACGTTAGCCGCCGCTGCACAGCCAACACACACACACACACACACACACACTGAACTCGACCGCGCGGCGCTGTGCATATATATATATACGTGTGTGTGTGTGTGTGTGTGTGTAATATCAATGCATTATATATGATGTGATATAGGAACTTACCCTGTCGGCTCATCGCTGCCGCCGCTGAGCGTGTGTGAGACTCACTGCCTCCCCCGGACACACACACACACACACACACACACACACACACACACACACACACACACACACACACACACACACACACACACACACACACACACACACACACACACACACACACACACGCACACTTAAAGCTGCTTGCACGGAGCACACGTGTACATGTCGCACACAAACTAAAGATCAAAGACAATAAATAATCTACAGAACTACATATAAAAAAAAGAAAAACACACATTAAAAAAATGTGCAGCAAAATGACAAAACGACTCGAACGATGGAAAATACAAAACACACAAAAAATAATATGCAGTTAAAAACTCCAAACAATAAAATAAAGATGTCGTGTTTGTAAATCGCGGGAAAAATTAACGATCCGTTATTTTAAAGAGTTAGTGTGAGCACGTGACACCGTAACACACTCTCTCACCTCCACTGTCCAACAATCAGGTAGAGAGACAACAGCTTGTCTCCACCTGCTGGTCAAACAGCAGCAGCAACAACAACATCAACAATCATGATAGTAATATTATTAATAAATAATGGTAGTAATAATAAGTAATACATAACAATAATAATAATAATAATAATAATAATAATAATAATAATAATAATAATAATATATAATGGTAGTAATAATACGTAATAATAATAAAATAATTAATAATAAATAAAAATAGTAGAAGATTTAATAGAGTCATTATTGTGCATTTAGCCCTAAATTAAGTTTAACTTTTATAAATTATGTAATGTAATAAAAGTGCAGTGACATAAAGTAACTGAGTACATGTACTTAGTTACTTCTGATACTTACTTCTGTATGAATATGTGAAATATGTTTGTATTTATACGACTAGTTAAGATTACCTGAGATACGCAGCAGCATGTGAAGTCATTAAATATTTGTACTGTACAGTGTGTATTTGTGTATCTGTATTTATATGATATATATCCTCCATCCACACAGGAGTCCAAATGTTCGGGAACATTTATTCAACGACAGCGAATCAGATCAAAGATCCAGGTGTTTTTCTTCCACACACACAGTTACCATGCTACAACGGAAACGTTAAGGTTTATACGTCATTTATACGTTTATACGTGTATGTACAGTACGAGCCGCCTGGACATCACGACACCAGTTCAACTGAAGCCCACCATCATTTCAAACAGTATGAAACAAAGGAAACCGTCACTATACATACACCATATATGGTTCTGTCTGATGGAGCGCTTCCTGGTCGCTGATAGTTGTTTGTTTTTTTTAAACACACAGTGCATTCAACTGAGAACATTTACAGGAGCGTTTTTCAGTGTCTCAATGAAAAAGCCATGACAGGAACATCTACGTTTCATCAGGAGGGGGGCGGGGCGAGGAGGGGGGGCGGGGTCACAGGAAACACGGCACGGGAGGGGGGGGGGCGAGCCGTCCAATCGCACGGAGAATGGTCGCGGTGGGTGGAGTCAGAGCTGCCTCACACGGATGAGAAACCGGACGCACGCGTCTTCCCTCCCTGCGGCGCCGCCGCCGCAAACGTCCGTCAACAAGTAAACAACGATGATGATGTCACTGAGGCATGTGACAGCTGATTACAGGATTACATCAACGACCTCATGGGTCACATGGGGGGCTTCAAAACCACAGGTGAAAGTTGCACATATGTGGTGCAGCTCTGTTCAATGAGGATGGCACCACCCAACCCCACAGGCCCCTCCCTCCCTGATCCATGGCTCCGCCCCCCCGTCCTCTTATGGACGTTTTCACCGACATGATGAGTCTTGCAAAGTAAAGATGTTGCAGAAGAGGGAAAGAGAAACCATGTTGTATAAACAGTGCATGCTACACCATGATGGGGGGGGGGGGGGGCGAGGGGCAGGGGCCAACCTGTGTGGTTGAAGGCCAAGAAATACAAAAGAAGAAATTAAACTCGTTTCTGTTTTCTTCTTGCAGCTTGGTCGGGGTCGGGGGGAGTAGGCGGACCATTCGGGGGGGGGGAGTAGGTGGACCATTCGGGGTCGGGGGGGGGTAAGTAGGCGGACCATTCGGGTGGTTTTGGGGGGGTTGTGACTTCATCAGTTCCTTTTCGTGGGCCGCGCTCGCTCGTCCTCTCGGGTCGCCCCGTCCCTCGGAGGCGGAGCAGGGGAGCAGGCAGGGCCGCGGGCCAGGACGGGGGGGTGGGGGCCGCGGGTTAGTTGAAGCCGGTGTCGGTGTGGTAGGAGTGGTGCCCGTCCGACGTCAGCTGGGTCGTCTCCGTCGCCGACGGCTGCAGGACTATCGGGTCGCCACCGGCCTCTGTCGGACAAACACAAGCGAGCGTTTCAGCGCCGGTGTCCCGGAGCGGGGGGGGGCGGGTCCTACCTCTCGGCTCGTTCACCTCGCTCGTCCGACTGCAGCTGGGCCTCCAGGTCCTCGGGGGACACGTAGAAGTCCTGGTCCTGGCCCTCGCGGGGCCGCGGTTTACACCTGCCGCAGCAGCAGTTGCAGCAGCAGCACAGGCAGCAGCAGAAGTAGCAGCCGGTCGCCAGCCCGCAGAAAACGAACAGCGCCTGCGGAGACACACAGGTGACGGCGGCGGCGGCGGCGCACGGGAAACGACCCGCCCGGGGCCTCTCCTCCGCCTTACCTTCGCCCACCAGCTGGACAGCACGAAGTAGGTGTTGACGTTCTCCTCCCCGAACTGCTCGGCCACGTACAGCCCCAGGGAGCCGTACTTGTCGTAGATGTTGCGCTTGGTGGGGTCGTTCAGGATGGCGTGGGCGTTGTTGATCTCCTTGAACTTGTCCGCCGCTTCCGGGTTGTCGGGATTCTTGTCGGGGTGGAACTTCAGCGCCAGCTTCCTGCGAGGCGGAAACAGAAGCGGTGAGGTGTGAAGGTGTGTGTGTGTGTGTGTGTGTGTGTGTGTGTGTGGGGCTCACCTGTAGGATCTCTTGATGTCGTCTGAGGTGGCCATCTTTTCCACTCCCAGCACGTGGTACAGGGACTCACCGGCGGTGGACAGGGAGCGCTGCCTCTGCTGCTCGGCCATGATGCCTCACGTCCGCAGGTCTGGACGCACAGACAGACGAATGAAGCGCACCCTGACACACGTGAGGAAATAAAGAAGGAGGCCCGTGGGTGCAGCCGGGCCCTGTGTGACCGGATCCAGGTGACAGCTGGTCCGGTTCTCCCGGCAGCAAGCCGTGAAAACGTAAACGGATGTAAAGCAAAGCCCCCCCACACACACACACACACACACACACACACACACACACACACACACACACACACACACCACCCCCGCCCCCCCTTTACATTTCCAGCTCCGAGTTTCGACTCATCGCTGCAGATCCCGTTGTATAAAAAAAAAAAAAAAACGGCGCGAGGAGCCTGATCTGTGCACGAGCATCCTCATCTTCCTCATCATCCTCATCATCCTCATCCTCCTCCTCATCCTCAGCGGCAGCGCGCAGCATCCATGATGGTTTCCTTCCCGGCCTGTTCTTGACGCAGGGCAGGGATGGAGACCGTCCGCGCTAATTTTTTTTTTTTTTTTTTTTTCAAGGGCGACGGGGGAAGAAATGGTGGAAATGCGGGGGTGGGTGGGGTGACGGGTGACGGAGGGTGGAGGAGGAGGGGGGGGGCCTCACCTTTCAGTCGGTTCCGATGCGCTGCAGAACAAACGGTCCCGGCGGGTTTGTGATTTCAGAGACTGGAGCGTGACTATGGCCGCATCTCGCACGTACACGGACCCGCTCTGGCTCCTGCTACACAACCATGGACAGCTGCAGCAGTGCGCAGACTCCGCCTCCTCCTCCTCCTCCTCCTCCTCCTCTTCCTCCCCCCGACTTGATGACGATGATGATGATGGGGGAGGATGCTGAGTGGCTCCAGCGCTGTCAAGCACATTTTTTTTTTTTTGCTTGTCTCACTTAAAACCACTCAGCGGTGATTAAACCGTCTTTAAGCAAAAGTTCTGCTTTTTTTTTTTTTTTTTTTTTCCTCAGGCTCACTGCTGCTGCTGTGATTCCAGCGTTTATGCTAAGCTAGGCTAACGGGCTGCCGAAAGTCACTCAAGGAAGTGGATTTCCCGGCAGGTCCAGATGGCTGTCAGTGAACAAACTGCATGGAGTATTTATTTCCACTCGTGCTTGTGTACTCTTTAAACTCCCTGCAGTACATTTGACAGTAACATTATATCCTCTTTTAATTTTGCAGAACGGCTGCAGGTCGTTTTTAATTCCATTTTGTGGTTGTTGTGTGTCCCTCGTTGGTTGTTTGGCCTCTGGGATTGTTTTGCATCGTCGCTCAGGTTCATGTTGTGTCTTTTATCTGAAGCTGTGACTTCCAAACAAAAAATATTAATCATTTCATTCAGAGGTCAGCTCCACACCAAAGTGGTTTGATTTAGTTTATGTGGGTTTTTCCTGCATTTAATATGAACATAATTATATGTAGAAACTGTTTATGTTTTTGTTTTAATGAGCTTACTCTCTGTCTTTACTTTTTCTTGTCTCAGCAGTGCCGTGTATATAAAATACAGCAGTTTATTATGTTGTGTTAAACAGTTGTGTGTATGTTAATGTGTCTACATGTGTGTTGTGTAACATACGGGAGCTTTTAGCGTCGTTTATTTTATTTATTTCTTCGTTATTTGACAGATACAGACACACAAACGTCCATCTTCCGGATCTGAACGTTTCACTTCGCTGACTCGGACTGTTCCTCGGCAACCGTGACGTCACCCCGCCGGCCAATCAGCGCGCTCTCGGGGCCGGCGCACCTATCGCGAGATTAAGCGCGTTAGCTCGGTTAGTAAGCTAGCCGCCAAAAAGCTCGGCCGCGGCTCGCGTCGTGTGTGCGTCGTTTTGTTTTTAATTTAAAAAAAAAAAAATCTTTTCTCCCAGCGCAGAGAGGACCGCCCGCCCCCGCCGGACAGAGAGGACACCCGCCACCCGCCCGGCCCCGCGTCTGCACGGTGAGTGACGCGAACGCACTCGCTCCTGCTAACTAGCCCCGAGCAGCGGGGTTTGTTTTGGAGGAGCGGAGGCGCACAAACGTCAGGTGTGGCGGCGTCGCTGTTGTTGTTTGTTTGTTTGTTGTCTTCCCGAGTAACGGTTGACCGTGTTGCGGTGTCGGACCGGCGGCACCGGTTCCGTCTCCGCCGCGCTCTCGCCCCTCAGCGTCCCGATGATGAGTTATGCCGAAAAGCCCGACGACGTCACGAGAGAGGAGTGGATGGACAAGCTGAACAACGTCCACATCCAGAGGGCGGACATGAACCGGCTCATCATGAACTACCTGGTGACAGGTGAGGCGCCAGGTGACAAGGTGCGCGCGAGCCCATAGAGGTCGCTCTGATCCGGACTCCCCCGTGTTTCCAGAGGGGTTCAAGGAGGCGGCGGAGAAGTTCCGGATGGAGTCCGGCATCGAGCCCAGCGTGGACCTGGACTCTCTGGACGAGAGGATAAAGATCCGAGAGATGATCCTGAAGGGGCAGATCCAGGAGGCCATCGCCCTCATCAACAGCCTGCACCCGGAGCTGCTCGACACCAACCGGTACCTGTATTTCCACCTGCAGGTAGGTCCGGTTCCGATCCGGCGGCGCGTCTCTGTGAACTCCCCGGGTCGACCGGGACAAACCCGACCGCGTGTCCTCGCGTCCGTCTCCCGCAGCAGCAGCACCTGATCGAGCTGATCCGGCTCAGGGAGACCGAGTCGGCGCTGGAGTTCGCCCAGACCCAGCTGGCGGAGCAGGGCGAGGAGAGCCGCGAGTGCCTGACGGAGATGGAGCGGACGCTCGCCCTGCTGGCCTTCGACAACCCGGAGGAGTCGCCGTTCGGAGACCTGCTCAACATGATGCAGCGGCAGAAGGTCAGCGCTTCGGCATCCGTTAACGGCGGCGCGCCGCGTTGCGTGACATGTATTGCAACAACCGCTCTGTGTCCCCCGACGGCGTCGCAGGTGTGGAGCGAGGTGAACCAGGCCGTGCTGGACTACGAGAACCGCGAGTCCACGCCCAAGCTGGCCAAGCTGCTGAAGCTGCTGCTGTGGGCCCAGAACGAGCTGGACCAGAAGAAGGTCAAGTACCCCAAAATGACGGACCTGAGCGCGGGCACCATCGAGGACCCCAAGTGAGCGCGGCCCGAGAGCGGCGCCGCCGCCGCCCCGCGCCCCGTCGGTTTCCGACCAGTGACTGTGCGACAGCCGGGCGACGACGGACAGAGATTTGCTTTCGGCGCGGATCCGGGAGTTTCCGGACGAGATCTTGGAGTCGACGAAATACAAATGGCTGTTTGTTGTTTTGTGTTATTATTTATTGTGACCCCTTCTCTTCCCCGTTTCAGTTCGGCGGCGGCGGCGGCGGCGGCGAGCGCCCGCTCGTCTCCGCGTCTCGCTCGTGTTGTGAATATTTGTCGTTTTTATTTGCCGTGAAACCGTTTTTTACGCGCCTGGTGGTTCCGAGGACTGAGCCGGGCCCGACGGGTCACGATGAAGTTCTGCGGGTCTCGGCGTCGCTGCTCCTCTTTCGAAACCCGGACTCACGGATGGGCCGGGACAGAAGTTTTAAAAACCGGTTCTTTCACTTTAACTGCACGTAAATGGAACTTTATTTTGTTTTTGTTTGTTTGTTTGTTTGTTTTGGGGGGGGGGGGCTCATGCTTATTGATTTAATTTTGTTGATTTCCTTCAGAATCGGACCAGAACCTGCTGCTACGTGTCCGTCCGACCTCCAGTTCTGTTGCGGTTCTGCCGTCTTTTCAGA
>JAFBJZ010000924.1:0-17500 GCA_016785225.1 Psettodes erumei | reverse complement strand
CCGGACGTTGGCACGTGACCGGAGACGGTTCGTTACCTGCGGGAACGAGAACGCGACACCGACGGATCACCGTCTGCAATGGCGCCCGGGCCGCGGCGGAGATGCGGTCGGATCCCGGAGCCGTCCGGCAGCGCGGGACGGGGTTGCCGCTCCTCGTGTTCACGGCGGACCTTGATTTATTAGCCATACAATTAAGGCACGCGGTGAATGCCAAGAGAGGAATCACAGTCTGCGTCCCGCATCCCCCCGGAGGACGAAGGTTCACTGTAAAACCTCAGCGGGGTTTGTCATGTCATGTTAATCTGATTCCCAAACAGGCAACACTCGGGTTTCACTGAGGACATGGCCGCACTGATGACGTCAGGGGCCCAGGGACAAAAAAAGAGAAAAAAAACTGGGGCCCCAACTGTCCCTCATGTCATCATTTCTCCTGGCAAAAGCAAAGAGATTACGTCAATTATTACTGAAAAAAGAAAATAACGATCAGACACATTTGTAAAAAAAACAAATGTTGGTTTTTTTTCCTATAAACACCTCAAAACATCAAAGAATAGTGTTTCATGGCCTCTCCATTGGATAAAATGTGTCAAAAGTGAAAAAACAGGTCATAACTTGACATGTCATAAAATCATGAAAAAAATGAAAAATGTCATGAAAATGTCATTGCAAAAATTTTTTTTTACTAAAAACACCTCAAAACATCAAAGAATAGTGTTTCATGGCCTCTCCATTAAAAATGCAAAAAATGAAAAAATGTTGAAAATTTTTTTTTTCCTAAAAACACCTCAAAACATCAAAGAATAGTGTTTCATGGCCTCTCCATTGGATAAAATGTGTCAAAAGTGCAAAATGGATCATAACTTGACATGTCATAAAATCATGAAAAACATGAAAAAGCGACATACGATGTCATAAAAATGCAAAAAATGAAAAAATGTTGAAAAAAATTTTTTTTTTTAAAAACACTCAAAAACATCAAAGAATAGTGTTTCATGGCCTCTCCATTGGATAAAATGTGTCAAAAGTGCAAAATGGATCATAACTTGACATGTCATAAAATCATGAAAAATAAAAGCGACATACGATGTCATAAAATGCAAAAAATGAAAAAAAATGTTGAAAAATTTTTTTTTTTTTTTTACTAAAAACACCTCAAAACATCAAAGAATAGTGTTTCATGGCCTCTCCATTGATAAAATGTGTCAAAAGTGCAAAATGGATCATAACTTGACATGTCATAAAATCATGAAAAAACATGAAAAAGCGACATACGATGTCATAAAATGCAAAAAAAAATGAAAAAATGTTGAAAATTTTTTTTTTTAAAAAACACCTCAAAACATCAAAGAATAGTGTTTCATGGCCTCTCCATTGGATAAAATGTGTCAAAAGTGCAAAATGGATCATAACTTGACATGTCATAAAATCATGAAAAATATGAAAAAGCGACATACGATGTCATAAAAATGCAAAAAATGAAAAAATGTTGAAAATTTTTTTTTTTTTTTTACTAAAAACACCTCAAAACATCAAAGAATAGTGTTTCATGGCCTCTCCATTGGATAAAATGTGTCAAAAGTGCAAAAATGGATCATAACTTGACATGTCATAAAATCATGAAAAAATATGAAAAAGCGACATACGATGTCATATCATAAAAATGCAAAAAATGAAAAATGTTGAAAATTTTTTTTTTTTTCTAAAAACACCTCAAAACATCAAAGAATAGTGTTTCATAGCCTCTCCATTGGATAAAATGTGTCAAAAGTGCAAAATGGATCATAACTTGACATGTCATAAAATCATGAAAAATGATGACAAACGACATATGTCATAAAAATGCAAAAAAATGAAAAATGTTGAAAATTTTTTTTTTTTTCCTAAAAACACCTCAAAACATCAAAGAATAGTGTTTCATGGCCTCTCCATTGGATAAAATGTGTCAAAAGTGCAAAAATGGATCATAACTTGACATGTCATAAAATCATGAAAAACATGAAAAAGCGACATACGATGTCATAAAAATGAAAAAATGTTGAAAAATTTTTTTTTTACTAAAACACCTCAAAACATCAAAGAATGGTGTTTCATGGCCTCTCCATTGGATAAAATGTGTCAAAAGTGCAAAAACAGGTCATAACTTGACATGTCATAAAATCATGAAAAAGCGACATACGATGTCATAAAAATGAAAAAAATGAAAAAATGTTGAAAATTTTTTTTTACTAAAAACACCTCAAAACATCAAAGAATAGTGTTTCATGGCCTCTCCATTGGATAAAATGTGTCAAAAGTGCAAAAATGGATCATAACTTGACATGTCATAAAATCATGAAAAAGCGACATACGATGTCATAAAAATGCAAAAAATGAAAAAATGTTGAAAATTTTTTTTTTTTCCTAAAAACACCTCAAAACATCAAAGAATAGTGTTTCATAGCCTCTCCATTGGATAAAATGTGTCAAAAGTGCAAAAACAGGTCATAACTTGACATGTCATAAAATCATGAAAAACATGAAAAAGCGACATACGATGTCATAAAATGCAAAAAATGAAAAAATGTTGAAATTTTTTTTTTTTTACCTAAAAACACCTCAAAACATCAAAGAATAGTGTTTCATGGCCTCTCCATTGGATAAAATGTGTCAAAAGTGCAAAAAACGGTCATAACTTGACATGTCATAAAATCATGAAAAACATGAAAAAGCGACATACGATGTCATAAAAATGCAAAAAATGAAAAAATGTTGAAAATTTTTTTTTTTTACTAAAAACACCTCAAAACATCAAAGAATAGTGTTTCATAGCCTCTCCATTGGATAAAATGTGTCAAAAGTGCAAAAAACAGGTCATAACTTGACATGTCATAAAATCATGAAAAAGCGACATACGATGTCATAAAAATGCAAAAAATGAAAAAATGTTGAAAATTTTTTTTTTACTAAAAACACCTCAAAACATCAAAGAATAGTGTTTCATAGCCTCTCCATTGGATAAAATGTGTCAAAAGTGCAAAAACAGGTCATAACTTGACATGTCATAAAATCATGAAAAATATGAAAAAGCGACATACGATGTCATAAAAATGCAAAAAATGAAAAAATGTTGAAAATTTTTTTTTTTTCTAAAACACCTCAAAACATCAAAGAATAGTGTTTCATGGCCTCTCCATTGGATAAAATGTGTCAAAAGTGCAAAAATGGATCATAACTTGACATGTCATAAAATCATGAAAAAACATGAAAAAGCGACATACGATGTCATAAAAATGCAAAAAATGAAAAAAATGTTGAAAATTTTTTTTTTCCTAAAAACACCTCAAAACATCAAAGAATAGTGTTTCATAGCCTCTCCATTGGATAAAATGTGTCAAAAGTGCAAAATGGATCATAACTTGACATGTCATAAAATCATGAAAAACATGAAAAGCGACATACGATGTCATAAAATGCAAAAAATGAAAAAATGTTGAAAATTTTTTTTTTCCTAAAAACACCTCAAAACATCAAAGAATAGTGTTTCATGGCCTCTCCATTGGATAAAATGTGTCAAAAGTGCAAAAATGGATCATAACTTGACATGTCATAAAATCATGAAAAACATGAAAAAGCGACATACGATGTCATAAAAATGCAAAAAATGAAAAAATGTTGAAAATTTTTTTTTTTTTCCTAAAAACACCTCAAAACATCAAAGAATAGTGTTTCATAGCCTCTCCATTGGATAAAATGTGTCAAAAGTGCAAAAATGGATCATAACTTGACATGTCATAAAATCATGAAAAAGCGACATACGATGTCATAAAAATGCAAAAAAAATGAAAAAATGTTGAAAATTTTTTTTTTTTTATAAAAACACCTCAAAACATCAAAGAATAGTGTTTCATAGCCTCTCATTGGATAAAATGTGTCAAAAGTGCAAAAACAGGTCATAACTTGACATGTCATAAAATATGAAAAAGCGACATACGATGTCATAAAAATGCAAAAAATGAAAAAATGTTGAAAATTTTTTTTTCCTAAAAACACCTCAAAACATCAAAGAATAGTGTTTCATAGCCTCTCCATTGGATAAAATGTGTCAAAAGTGCAAAAAACAGGTCATAACTTGACATGTCATAAAATCATGAAAAACATGAAAAAGCGACATACGATGTCATAAAAATGCAAAAAAATGAAAAAATGTTGAAAATTTTTTTTTACTAAAAACACCTCAAAACATCAAAGAATAGTGTTTCATAGCCTCTCCATTGGATAAAATGTGTCAAAAGTGCAAAAATGGATCATAACTTGACATGTCATAAAATCATGAAAAATGAAAAAAAGCGACATACGATGTCATAAAAATGCAAAAAAAAAATGAAAAATGTTGAAAATTTTTTTTTTCTAAAAACACCTCAAAACATCAAAGAATAGTGTTTCATAGCCTCTCCATTGGATAAAATGTGTCAAAAGTGCAAAAATGGATCATAACTTGACATGTCATAAAATCATGAAAAATATGAAAAAGCGACATACGATGTCATAAAAATGCAAAAAAATGAAAAAATGTTGAAAAATTTTTTTTTCCTAAGAACACCTCAAAACATCAAAGAATAGTGTTTCATAGCCTCTCCATTGGATAAAATGTGTCAAAAGTGCAAAAATGGGTCATAACTTGACATGTCATAAAATCATGAAAAAAAAACATATACGATGTCATAAAAATGCAAAAAATGAAAAAATGTTGAAATTTTTTTTTTTCTAAAAACACCTCAAAACATCAAAGAATAGTGTTTCATGGCCTCTCCATTGGATAAAATGTGTCAAAAGTGCAAAAAACGGTCATAACTTGACATGTCATAAAATCATGAAAAACATGAAAAAGCGACATACGATGTCATAAAAATGCAAAAAATGAAAAAATGTTGAAATTTTTTTTTTTTTTAAAAAACACCTCAAAACATCAAAGAATAGTGTTTCATGGCCTCTCCATTGGATAAAATGTGTCAAAAGTGCAAAAATGGATCATAACTTGACATGTCATAAAATCATGAAAAATGAAAAAGCGACATACGATGTCATAAAAATGCAAAAAAATGAAAAAATGTTGAAAATTTTTTTTTTTCCTAAAAACACCTCAAAACATCAAAGAATAGTGTTTCATAGCCTCTTCATTGGATAAAATGTGTCAAAAGTGAAAGAACAGGTCATAACTTGACATGTCATAAAATCATGAAAAACGACATACGATGTCATAAAAATGCAAAAAAATGAAAAAATGTTGAAAATTTTTTTTTTTACTAAAAACACCTCAAAACATCAAAGAATAGTGTTTCATGGCCTCTCCATTGGATAAAATGTGTCAAAAGTGCAAAAACAGGTCATAACTTGACATGTCATAAAATCATGAAAAATATGAAAAAGCGACATACGATGTCATAAAAATGCAAAAAATGAAAAAATTTTGAAATTTTTTTTTTTTATAAAAACACCTCAAAACATCAAAGAATAGTGTTTCATAGCCTCTCCATTGGATAAAATGTGTCAAAAGTGAAAGAACAGGTCATAACTTGACATGTCATAAAATCATGAAAAAGCGACATACGATGTCATAAAAATGCAAAAAAATGAAAAAATGTTGAAAATTTTTTTTTTTTACCTAAAAACACCTCAAAACATCAAAGAATAGTGTTTCATGGCCTCTCCATTGGATAAAATGTGTCAAAAGTGCAAAAATGGATCATAACTTGACATGTCATAAAATCATGAAAAAATGAAAAGCGCGACATACGATGTCATAAAAATGCAAAAAAAAAAAAAATGTTGAAAATTTTTTTTTTTAAAAAACACCTCAAAACATCAAAGAATAGTGTTTCATAGCCTCTCCATTGGATAAAATGTGTCAAAAGTGCAAAAATGGGTCATAACTTGACATGTCATAAAATCATGAAAAAGCGACATACGATGTCATAAAAATGCAAAAAAATGAAAAAATGTTGAAAATTTTTTTTTTTAAAAAAACACCTCAAAACATCAAAGAATAGTGTTTCATAGCCTCTCATTGGATAAAATGTGTCAAAAGTGCAAAAACAGGTCATAACTTGACATGTCATAAAATCATGAAAAAAAAAGCGACATGAAAAAAGCGACATACGATGTCATAAAAATGCAAAAAATGAAAAAATGTTGAAAATTTTTTTTTTTCCTAAAAACACCTCAAAACATCAAAGAATAGTGTTTCATGGCCTCTCCATTGGATAAAATGTGTCAAAAGTGCAAAAACAGGTCATAACTTGACATGTCATAAAATCATGAAAAATCATGAAAAAGCGACATACGATGTCATAAAATGCAAAAAATGAAAAAATGTTGAAAATTTTTTTTTTCCTAAAAACACCTCAAAACATCAAAGAATAGTGTTTCATAGCCTCTCCATTGGATAAAATGTGTCAAAAGTGCAAAAATGGATCATAACTTGACATGTCATAAAATCATGAAAAAGCGACATACGATGTCATAAAAATGCAAAAAAATGAAAAAATGTTGAAAATTTTTTTTTTACTAAAAACACCTCAAAACATCAAAGAATAGTGTTTCATAGCCTCTCCATTGGATAAAATGTGTCAAAAGTGCAAAAACAGGTCATAACTTGACATGTCATAAAATCATGAAAAACATGAAAAAGCGACATACGATGTCATAAAAATGCAAAAAATGAAAAAATGTTGAAAAAATTTTTTTTTTCTAAAAACACCTCAAAACATCAAAGAATAGTGTTTCATGGCCTCTCCATTGGATAAAATGTGTCAAAAGTGCAAAAATGGATCATAACTTGACATGTCATAAAATCATGAAAAAAATGAAAAAGCGACATACGATGTCATAAAAATGCAAAAAATGAAAAAATGTTGAAAATTTTTTTTTTACTAAAAACACCTCAAAACATCAAAGAATAGTGTTTCATGGCCTCTCCATTGGATAAAATGTGTCAAAAGTGCAAAAAACAGGTCATAACTTGACATGTCATAAAATCATGAAAAAGCGAAAAAAAGCACATACGATGTCATAAAAATGCAAAAAATGAAAAAATGTTGAAAATTTTTTTTTTACTAAAAACACCTCAAAACATCAAAGAATAGTGTTTCATAGCCTCTCCATTGGATAAAATGTGTCAAAAGTGCAAAAACAGGTCATAACTTGACATGTCATAAAATCATGAAAAACATGAAAAAGCGACATACGATGTCATAAAAATGCAAAAAATGAAAAATGTTGAAAATTTTTTTTTTTCCTAAAAACACCTCAAAACATCAAAGAATAGTGTTTCATGGCCTCTCCATTGGATAAAATGTGTCAAAAGTGCAAAAATGGATCATAACTTGACATGTCATAAAATCATGAAAAATGAAAAAAGCGACATACGATGTGTCATAAAAAATGCAAAAAATGAAAAAAATTGAAAAAATTTTTTTTTTTCCTAAAATCACCTCAAAACATCAAAGAATAGTGTTTCATGGCCTCTCCATTGGATAAAATGTGTCAAAAGTGCAAAAACAGGTCATAACTTGACATGTCATAAAATCATGAAAAACATGAAAAAGCGACATACGATGTCATAAAAATGAAAAAATGTTGGAATTTTTTTTTTTTACTAAAAACACCTCAAAACATCAAAGAATAGTGTTTCATGGCCTCTCCATTGGATAAAATGTGTCAAAAGTGCAAAAACAGGTCATAACTTGACATGTCATAAAATCATGAAAAACATGAAAAAGCGACATACGATGTCATAAAAAATGCAAAAAAATGAAAAAATGTTGAAAATTTTTTTTTCCTAAAAACACCTCAAAACATCAAAGAATAGTGTTTCATGGCCTCTCCATTGGATAAAATGTGTCAAAAGTGCAAAAACAGGTCATAACTTGACATGTCATAAAATCATGAAAAAAATGAAAAAGCGACATACGATGTCATAAAAATGCAAAAATGAAAAAATGTTGAAAATTTTTTTTTTCCTAAAAACACCTCAAAACATCAAAGAATAGTGTTTCATAGCCTCTTCATTGGATAAAATGTGTCAAAAGTGCAAAAACAGGTCATAACTTGACATGTCATAAAATCATGAAAAACATGAAAAAGCGACATACGATGTCATAAAAATGCAAAAAATGAAAAAATGTTGAAAATTTTTTTTTTTTTAAAAAACACCTCAAAACATCAAAGAATAGTGTTTCATGGCCTCTCCATTGGATAAAATGTGTCAAAAGTGCAAAATGGATCATAACTTGACATGTCATAAAATCATGAAAAATATGAAAAAGCGACATACGATGTCATAAAAATGCAAAAAATGAAAAAATGTTGAAAATTTTTTTTTTCCTAAAAACACCTCAAAACATCAAAGAATAGTGTTTCATAGCCTCTCCATTGGATAAAATGTGTCAAAAGTGCAAAAATGGATCATAACTTGACATGTCATAAAATCATGAAAAACATGAAAAAGCGACATACGATGTCATAAAAAATGCAAAAAAATGAAAAAATGTTGAAAATTTTTTTTTTCCTAAAAACACCTCAAAACATCAAAGAATAGTGTTTCATGGCCTCTCCATTGGATAAAATGTGTCAAAAGTGCAAAAACAGGTCATAACTTGACATGTCATAAAATCATGAAAAACATGAAAAAGCGACATACGATGTCATAAAAATGCAAAAAATGAAAAAATGTTGAAAATTTTTTTTTTCCTAAAAACACCTCAAAACATCAAAGAATAGTGTTTCATAGCCTCTCCATTGGATAAAATGTGTCAAAAGTGCAAAAATGGATCATAACTTGACATGTCATAAAATCATGAAAAACATGAAAAAGCGACATACGATGTCATAAAAATGCAAAAAATGAAAAAAATGTTGAAAATTTTTTTTTTTTCCTAAAAACACCTCAAAACATCAAAGAATAGTGTTTCATAGCCTCTCCATTGGATAAAATGTGTCAAAAGTGCAAAAACAGGTCATAACTTGACATGTCATAAAATCATGAAAAACATGAAAAAGCGACATACGATGTCATAAAAATGCAAAAAAATGAAAAAATGTTGAAAATTTTTTTTTTTCTAAAAACACCTCAAAACATCAAAGAATAGTGTTTCATAGCCTCTCCATTGGATAAAATGTGTCAAAAGTGCAAAAAACAGGTCATAACTTGACATGTCATAAAATCATGAAAAACATGAAAAAGCGACATACGATGTCAAAAAAATGCAAAAAATGAAAAAATGTTGAAATTTTTTTTTCTTCCTAAAAACACCTCAAAACATCAAAGAATAGTGTTTCATAGCCTCTCCATTGGATAAAATGTGTCAAAAGTGCAAAAATGGATCATAACTTGACATGTCATAAAATCATGAAAAATATGAAAAAGCGACATACGATGTCATAAAAATGCAAAAAATGAAAAAAATGTTGAAAATTTTTTTTTTTTCCTAAAAACACCTCAAAACATCAAAGAATAGTGTTTCATAGCCTCTCCATTGGATAAAATGTGTCAAAAGTGCAAAAATGGATCATAACTTGACATGTCATAAAATCATGAAAAAGCGACATACGATGTCATAGAAATGCAAAAAAATGAAAAAATGTTGAAAATTTTTTTTTTCCTAAAAACACCTCAAAACATCAAAGAATAGTGTTTCATAGCCTCTCCATTGGATAAAATGTGTCAAAAGTGCAAAAAACAGGTCATAACTTGACATGTCATAAAATATGAAAAAGCGACATACGATGTCATAAAAATGCAAAAAATGAAAAAAATGTTGAAAATTTTTTTTTTTTAAAAAACACCTCAAAACATCAAAGAATAGTGTTTCATGGCCTCTCCATTGGATAAAATGTGTCAAAAGTGCAAAAATGGATCATAACTTGACATGTCATAAAATCATGAAAAACATGAAAAAGCGACATACGATGTCATAAAAATGCAAAAAATGAAAAAATGTTGAAAATTTTTTTTTTTTCTAAAAACACCTCAAAACATCAAAGAATAGTGTTTCATGGCCTCTCCATTGGATAAAATGTGTCAAAAGTGCAAAAATGGATCATAACTTGACATGTCATAAAATCATGAAAAAGCGACATACGATGTCATAAAAATGCAAAAAATGAAAAAATGTTGAAAATTTTTTTTTTTCCTAAAAACACCTCAAAACATCAAAGAATAGTGTTTCATAGCCTCTCCATTGGATAAAATGTGTCAAAAGTGCAAAAACAGGTCATAACTTGACATGTCATAAAATCATGAAAAAGCGACATACGATGTCATAAAAATGCAAAAAAATGAAAAAATGTTGAAAATTTTTTTTTTCCTAAAAACACCTCAAAACATCAAAGAATAGTGTTTCATGGCCTCTCCATTGGATAAAATGTGTCAAAAGTGCAAAAACAGGTCATAACTTGACATGTCATAAAATCATGAAAAAATGAAAAAAAAAAAGCGACATACGATGTCATAAAAATGCAAAAAAAATGAAAAAATGTTGAAAATTTTTTTTTTTAAAAACACCTCAAAACATCAAAGAATAGTGTTCATAGCCTCTCCATTGGATAAAATGTGTCAAAAGTGCAAAAAACAGGTCATAACTTGACATGTCATAAAATCATGAAAAAATGAAAAAAGCACATACGATGTCATAAAATGCAAAAAATGAAAAAATTTGAAAAATTTTTTTTTTTTCCTAAAAACACCTCAAAACATCAAAGAATAGTGTTTCATGGCCTCTCCATTGGATAAAATGTGTCAAAAGTGCAAAAAACAGATCATAACTTGACATGTCATAAAATCATGAAAAACATGAAAAAGCGACATACGATGTCATAAAAATGCAAAAAATGAAAAAATGTTGAAAATTTTTTTTTTTTTAAAAAACACCTCAAAACATCAAAGAATAGTGTTTCATAGCCTCTCCATTGGATAAAATGTGTCAAAAGTGCAAAATGGATCATAACTTGACATGTCATAAAATCATGAAAAACATGCGAAAAAAGCGACATACGATGTCATAAAAATGCAAAAAATGAAAAAAAAATGTGAAAATTTTTTTTTTTAAAAAAAACACTCAAAACATCAAAGAATAGTGTTTCATAGCCTCTCCATTGGATAAAATGTGTCAAAAGTGCAAAAACAGGTCATAACTTGACATGTCATAAAATCATGAAAAACATGAAAAAGCGACATACGATGTCATAAAAATGCAAAAAATGAAAAAATGTTGAAAATTTTTTTTTTTCCTAAAAACACCTCAAAACATCAAAGAATAGTGTTTCATGGCCTCTCCATTGGATAAAATGTGTCAAAAGTGCAAAAATGGATCATAACTTGACATGTCATAAAATCATGAAAAACATGAAAAAGCGACATACGATGTCATAAAAATGCAAAAAATGAAAAAATGTTGAAAATTTTTTTTTTTTTTTACTAAAAACACCTCAAAACATCAAAGAATAGTGTTTCATAGCCTCTCCATTGGATAAAATGTGTCAAAAGTGCAAAAACAGGTCATAACTTGACATGTCATAAAATCATGAAAAAGCGACATACGATGTCATAAAAATGCAAAAAATGAAAAAATGTTGAAAATTTTTTTTTTTTACTAAAAACACCTCAAAACATCAAAGAATAGTGTTTCATAGCCTCTCCATTGGATAAAATGTGTCAAAAGTGCAAAAACAGGTCATAACTTGACATGTCATAAAATCATGAAAAACATGAAAAAGCGACATACGATGTCATAAAAATGCAAAAAATGAAAAAAATGTTGAAAAAAAAAAAACACCTCAAAACATCAAAGAATAGTGTTTCATGGCCTCTCCATTGGATAAAATGTGTCAAAAGTGCAAAAATGGGTCATAACTTGACATGTCATAAAATCATGAAAAAGCGACATACGATGTCATAAAAATGCAAAAAATGAAAAAATGTTGAAAATTTTTTTTTTCTAAAAACACCTCAAAACATCAAAGAATAGTGTTTCATAGCCTCTCCATTGGATAAAATGTGTCAAAAGTGCAAAAAACGGTCATAACTTGACATGTCATAAAATCATGAAAAAACATGAAAAAAGCGACATACGATGTCATAAAAATGCAAAAAATGAAAAAATGTTGAAAATTTTTTTTTTTTACTAAAAACACCTCAAAACATCAAAGAATAGTGTTTCATAGCCTCTTCATTGGATAAAATGTGTCAAAAGTGCAAAAACAGGTCATAACTTGACATGTCATAAAATCATGAAAAACATGAAAAAGCGACATACGATGTCATAAAAATGCAAAAAATGAAAAAATGTTGAAAATTTTTTTTTTTCCTAAAAACACCTCAAAACATCAAAGAATAGTGTTTCATGGCCTCTCCATTGGATAAAATGTGTCAAAAGTGCAAAATGGATCATAACTTGACATGTCATAAAATCATGAAAAAGCGACATAGCGACATACGATGTCATAAAAATGCAAAAAATGAAAAAATGTTGAAAATTTTTTTTTTTTCCTAAAAACACCTCAAAACATCAAAGAATAGTGTTTCATAGCCTCTCCATTGGATAAAATGTGTCAAAAGTGAAAGAACAGGTCATAACTTGACATGTCATAAAATCATGAAAAAGCGACATACGATGTCATAAAAATGCAAAAAATGAAAAAATGTTGAAAATTTTTTTTTTCCTAAAAACACCTCAAAACATCAAAGAATAGTGTTTCATGGCCTCTCCATTGGATAAAATGTGTCAAAAGTGCAAAAATGGATCATAACTTGACATGTCATAAAATCATGAAAAACATGAAAAAGCGACATATGATGTCATAAAAATGCAAAAAATGAAAAAATGTTGAAAAAATTTTTCTTTTACTAAAAACACCTCAAAACATCAAAGAATAGTGTTTCATGGCCTCTCCATTGGATAAAATGTGTCAAAAGTGCAAAAACAGGTCATAACTTGACATGTCATAAAATCATGAAAAACATGAAAAAGCGACATACGATGTCATAAAAATGCAAAAAAAAAAAAAAAAAAATTGAAAATTTTTTTTTTCCTAAAACACCTCAAAACATCAAAGAATAGTGTTTCATAGCCTCTCCATTGGATAAAATGTGTCAAAAGTGCAAAAATGGATCATAACTTGACATGTCATAAAATCATGAAAAAGCGACATACGATGTCATAAAAATGTCATAAAAATGTGAAAAATGCAAAAAATTTTGAAATTTTTTTTTTTTTTACTAAAAACACCTCAAAACATCAAAGAATAGTGTTTCATGGCCTCTCCATTGGATAAAATGTGTCAAAAGTGCAAAAACAGGTCATAACTTGACATGTCATAAAATCATGAAAAACATGAAAAAGCGACATACGATGTCATAAAAATGCAAAAAATGAAAAAATGTTGAAAATTTTTTTTTTTCTAAAAACACCTCAAAACATCAAAGAATAGTGTTTCATGGCCTCTCCATTGGATAAAATGTGTCAAAAGTGCAAAAATGGATCATAACTTGACATGTCATAAAATCATGAAAAACATGAAAAAGCGACATACGATGTCATAAAAATGCAAAAAAAATGAAAAAATGTTGAAAATTTTTTTTTTTTAAAAACACCTCAAAACATCAAAGAATAGTGTTTCATGGCCTCTCCATTGGATAAAATGTGTCAAAAGTGCAAAAAACAGGTCATAACTTGACATGTCATAAAATCATGAAAAATATGAAAAAGCGACATACGATGTCATAAAAATGCGAAAAATGCAAAAAATGTTGAAAATTTTTTTTTTTTTCCTAAAAACACTTCAAAACATCAAAGAATAGTGTTTCATAGCCTCTCCATTGGATAAAATGTGTCAAAAGTGCAAAAATGGATCATAACTTGACATGTCATAAAATCATGAAAAACATGAAAAAGCGACATACGATGTCATAAAAATGCAAAAAAATGAAAAAATGTTGAAAATTTTTTTTTTTTTACTAAAAACACCTCAAAACATCAAAGAATAGTGTTTCATAGCCTCTCCATTGGATAAAATGTGTCAAAAGTGCAAAAATGGATCATAACTTGACATGTCATAAAATCATGAAAAACATGAAAAAGCGACATACGATGTCATAAAAATGCAAAAAATGAAAAAATGTTGAAATTTTTTTTTTTTTTACTAAAAACACCTCAAAACATCAAAGAATAGTGTTTCATGGCCTCTCCATTGGATAAAATGTGTCAAAAGTGCAAAAAACAGGTCATAACTTGACATGTCATAAAATCTGAAAAAAATGAAAAAGCGACATACGATGTCATAAAAATGCAAAAAAATGAAAAAAAAATGTTGAAAATTTTTTTTTTTTTACTAAAACACCTCAAAACATCAAAGAATAGTGTTTCATGGCCTCTCCATTGGATAAAATGTGTCAAAAGTGCAAAAATGGATCATAACTTGACATGTCATAAAATCATGAAAAAGCGACATACGATGTCATAAAAATGCAAAAAATGAAAAAATGTTGAAAATTTTTTTTTTTTCCTAAAACACCTCAAAACATCAAAGAATAGTGTTTCATAGCCTCTCCATTGGATAAAATGTGTCAAAAGTGCAAAAACAGGTCATAACTTGACATGTCATAAAATCATGAAAAAGCGACATACGATGTCATAAAAATGCAAAAAAAATGAAAAAATGTTGAAAATTTTTTTTTTTACTAAAAACACCTCAAAACATCAAAGAATAGTGTTTCATGGCCTCTCCATTGGATAAAATGTGTCAAAAGTGCAAAAACAGGTCATAACTTGACATGTCATAAAATCATGAAAAACATGAAAAAGCGACATACGATGTCATAAAAATGCAAAAAATGAAAAAATGTTGAAAATTTTTTTTTTTAAAAAACACCTCAAAACATCAAAGAATAGTGTTTCATGGCCTCTCCATTGGATAAAATGTGTCAAAAGTGCAAAAATGGATCATAACTTGACATGTCATAAAATCATGAAAAAGCGACATACGATGTCATAAAAATGAAAAAATGTTGAAAATTTTTTTTTTTTACTAAAAACACCTCAAAACATCAAAGAATAGTGTTTCATGGCCTCTCCATTGGATAAAATGTGTCAAAAGTGCAAAAACAGGTCATAACTTGACATGTCATAAAATCATGAAAAATATGAAAAAGCGACATACGATGTCATAAAAATGCAAAAAATGAAAAAATGTTGAAAATTTTTTTTTTTTACTAAAAACACCTCAAAACATCAAAGAATAGTGTTTCATAGCCTCTCCATTGGATAAAATGTGTCAAAAGTGCAAAAATGGATCATAACTTGACATGTCATAAAATCATGAAAAAAGCGAAAAAGCGACATATGTCATAAAAATGCAAAAAAATGAAAAAAATGTTGAAAATTTTTTTTTTTTTTCCTAAAAACACCTCAAAACATCAAAGAATAGTGTTTCATGGCCTCTCCATTGGATAAAATGTGTCAAAAGTGCAAAAAACAGGTCATAAGACATGTCATAAAATCATGAAAAACATGAAAAAGCGACATACGATGTCATAAAAATGCAAAAAATGAAAAAATGTTGAAAATTTTTTTTTTTCCTAAAAACACCTCAAAACATCAAAGAATAGTGTTTCATGGCCTCTCCATTGGATAAAATGTGTCAAAAGTGCAAAAATGGATCATAACTTGACATGTCATAAAATCATGAAAAAGCGACATACGATGTCATAAAAATGCAAAAAAATGAAAAAATGTTGAAAATTTTTTTTTTTAAAAAACACCTCAAAACATCAAAGAATAGTGTTGGCCAGAACTACGAAGAGCGTGCAAGACTACGTCTCAGCCTGCTCGGTCTGCGCCCAAGCCAAGGTAAATCACCAACCACCACAAGGTCTCCTGCAACCTCTACCCACTCCCACTCGTCCCTGGTCACATATAGCACTAGATTTCATAACAGGTTTACCCACTTCCAACCACCACACTACCATTCTTTCCATCGTTGACCCGTTCTCTAAGGCCGTACACTTTGTTCCCCTCAACAAGTTACCTTCTGCCCAGGAAACAGCCACACTACTCATCCAACACGTAGTCAGATTACATGGCATCCCCTCCGACATCGTCTCAGACCCATGGTCCCCAATTCTCTGCTAGCTTTTGGAAAGCCTTTTGCACTCTCCTAGGTACATCTGTGAGTTTATCCTCCGGTTTCCACCCCCAATCTAATGGCCAGACCGGCGTGCTAATCAATCTCTCGAGACTGTCCTTAGGTGCATGTGTGCCAGAAACCCAGCTTCCTGGAGCCAGCAATTGCCATGGGCCGAGTCGCCATTAACAGTCACACCTCCGCCTCATCCAAGTTATCCCCCTTGAGTGCTGTTTGGGGTACCAGCCTCCTCTGTTCCCGAGTCAAGAGAAGGAGGTGGGGTTCCGTCTGCTGAGGCCTTCATCCGCAGATGCAGAAGGACCTGGAGCATTACACGCTCCAATCTGTGCAAGCGGCGGCTCGGATGAAGGCAGGCGGACAGGAGGCGTACTCCGGCTCCAGTTTACCTCGTGGGGCAACGTGTGTGGCTGGCTGCCAGGACATCCCACTGAAGGGGGCATGCGGAAGTTGGCTCCTCGCTACATTGGTCCATTCACCATTATCAAGGTTATCAGCCCCTCTGCAGTCAGGCTTCGGCTTCCCCCTGCCATGAGTAAGATACACCCCACATTCCACGTTTCACGTATCAAACCGGTGGTCACTCACCCATTGTGTTCTGCCCCTGAGCCCCCTCCTGCCCCCAGCATCATCGAGAATGGAGAGACATACAAGGTCCGGAGCCTCCTGGACTGTCGTCGTCGGGGCAGGGGCCTTCAGTACCTTATTGACTGGGAGGGCTACGGTCCCGAGGAGAGAAGCTGGACACCGGCCAGGTTCATCCTGGACAAGGACATGATAAGGGACTTCCACAGGACTCATCCCAAACCACCTGTTAAAACGCCAAGAGGCGTTTCTTAAGGAGGGGTACTGTTATGATCCATGTCCTTTCGGGTTTCTGTCTGTCTTCTCCTGGTGTTTTCTGTTAGGGCTCCCCCTGGTGTTCTTTCCCCTTTTTGGTTAATCACCTGACTAACTCCCCGCACCTGTGCCTCGTTTGATAATCACTCCCCAGTGTATTTAAACCCTGCCTCACAATTCCCTGGTGTCGAATCGTGACCATTTCATGCCTGAGCCGAGAACCCTGTCACGCCAAGCCTGATCTGTTTTTCGTAGACCCAGTTTTGTCTGACCACCGTTTCTTGCCCTAGCCCTCGGTTTGTTTGCCGTTTCTCTGGTTTTTCTGACTCGGACTGTTTTTGACTACGCCTCTGGTTTTGCTGCCCTGGTTTTCGGACCCAGATTACGGACTTGTTTGGGATTTTTTGGATTTGCGGATTTTGGATTGTCGCTAATAAAGATCATTGTCAGCACACACTGTCTTGCGCCTGGTTCCTGTACTGATCAT
>JAFBJZ010000455.1:197500-220000 GCA_016785225.1 Psettodes erumei | reverse complement strand
CGCGCCCTCGAGCTGGCTCGGCATCCTGCTGGGGGGGGGGGACGTTCGTTACCGCCGGTCAACGTCGCCGACGGAGGCGACGGAGAGACGGGCGGGCGGTTCTTACCTGGTTAGAGTCCCGTGCGCGGAGTGAGGGCGACGCGGCGGCGGCAGCTTGTTTATTCAGGGGACGAGGCGCCGCCGCCCGGGAATTAATTCCCAGGTGAGGCGGCCATGGCGACCGCAGGCTTCCTCCGCAGGTTCCGCCGAAAAACAAAGCGGTGCAGCCCGGCGGGTCCCCTGGGCCTTCACCGGGCCCCGCGTCACGCTCACCGCCGCTTAGCGAGAAACAGCAGGGGGGGGTGTACCTGGAATAAAGACGTGTTTCCATCAGGGGAAACGACGGGTTTCCATTTTTACACCAGACAAGACTCACGTGTTTTCTTCATGTACTCAAGTACTTTTTTTTTTTTTAAAGGAGTTTGAAACTTTTCTATCCGACACGTAAATAAACAACAAAGTTAAACCACGATGTCGTCTGTAAACACATCACAAACCCTTCCAGGTAAATTAAAATAAATAAATACGTGATGTAAGAACAGATGTCGCCCCTGATCCTTTCCAACAGCGAGCACCCCGGGGACGCTGCTACTTTCCATTTATTAGTGATGAAACAGTTTCCCCCTCACAGCTGATCACAGCCAGTGATGTGACCTATGACACCACACACACACAGACACACACACACACACACACACACACACACACACACACACACACAGTGTCAAATACTGGACAGTAGTTTGTAACCTGCATCATATTCAGCAGATAACTGGAGAACACTTATTAAAATGTCAGCAGTAAAGTTGAATCTACAGGTGAATGAGAATAAAATCATCAGAGATGCTGACGCTGTGTTTGTTAGTCCTACCTGTGGGACAGGTGACGTCTCCTCATGTCCTCAGCGTCCTCGTGTCTCTTTGTCAGAGGACGTGACTCAGTAAACCTCATATTTACATTAGATGCAGTCAAAAACAATTAAACAACAACCCCACAACAGGCCGGCCATTATGTGCTGTCTCACCTGTAGCTTCTGTGCTAACCGAGTGACGTCTCCTCATTAGCTCCAGGCTAATTGAAGCCCGGAAATACGGGAAACAAATTAGCTGGGAAGCTAATAACGTTGTTGGTGTTTTCTTAAGTTTCAGGTCTGAGGCGTGCGGGCCGAGGGAGGAGACATGTAGCTTAAACATTTAGCTTAAAGGTTTAGCATTTTACAGTTAGCTTTTACATTTAGCTTTAACGTTTAGCTTTTACAGTTAGCTCTAACATTTAGCTTTAACGTTTAGCTTTTACATTTAGCTTAAACGTTTATCTTTAACGCTTATCTTTTTACAGATAGCTCTAACATTTAGCATTAACATTTAGCATAAACATTTAGCATAAACGCAGACGTGTCGCACCTGCGCGGGGCCCGGTAATTAACTAGCAGCTGAGCTAACCGCGATTTCTCGCGTCTTCCTGCGCAGCTTTGAGCCGAACGGGAAGGGGGCGGGGCTGCTCGCGGAAAGTGACACCCGATTGGCCACGCGTTCTGGACCGTACCATTTTCACAGTAATAGCGGGTTACGGGTTTACGCGGCGAGTTGACACGATAAATGAGCAGAACGTATTGTGCAGATAAAGTGTGAGACGGTGAACGGTTGTACCTGACGCCACCGACGCGTCAGCAGCGCACCTTTACACGGGCCCCGCTGGGCCTTGGACCGCGGCCGTCTGTGCCCCCCCCCCCTCCGCTGATGGCGGATTTAGATTGTGCTCCACCTAACGACATTATCGATCCATAAACGTCGTTTTCTGCCCAGTAATTACGTTTATGATGAGATATCTGGGAGAAAAAAAAACAACAAATAACATTCTGCTTTGAATTACTGGGCTAATCAAATCAATCGAATGTTAGCATGCTAACACTAGCTGCTAGCATGGCTGTGGAGGTTGTGGAGGGGGGGCGTTTGATTCGCCCCCACATGACCCCGCTCCCGGAGGTGGATTCTGTCCGTGTCCCGTCAGTGCTGCCAACACAAGCCGTCACACACGCCCCCCGCAGGACTTACAGAGGAGAGCGGCACCTGGTGCGAGGTGTTGGGCTGTCGCTGCGCTCACCCTGTCGGGGCCGGTGCAAACAGCCGCCGCCGGGGCCGCGACACCTCCTCAAACACACTTTGACATTTTATTCTCCAAATTTTTTTGCTCTCTCAGCCAAGAAGCCAACGTGGACCCAGCGTGCACCAGGACGGGAATGAGCTGCACATCAGCATCAGCACAAACCGTCTGTACATAACGGGACAAATACACAACGCACGACGCTCCACCGTGTCCCAACCTGCCTTAAAAACACACTGAGGTGAACCTGTTCCTGCACAAACTCCCTGGATTCACCATTTCCCCGGTGAAGACCTTCACTGCCCTCTGCTGCCTGGTCCAAGAATCACCTCTGCTCACTTTACAGCGCCCCCCACAGCCGTAAAGTGGCTACCAGTAGCACCAGTACAACCAGCAGCAGGTTAGCTGAGCTTAGCATGAACACTGGAAACAAAGGGGAAAAAAAAGTCTACCTGCCAGCAACTGATTCAGCGGGGTCATGTTTGGGACTACTTTTTGAACTATTCCTTTAATACAGACGGTTTTACCCCTGCATTCACACACTAACAATTAAAGTGGAGTAAACACGCTCGCTCTGCTGCGGCGTTAGCTTTACACACGAGCCGTGTTGGTTCATTAATGTGCGGCGTCACGTGACGTCGTTATGAACGTGTCGCTGCGTGGAGACGAGAGCCGCTCCGGGCTTCAACCATGAATTCTCCTCTGTCAAAAGTCGACAACGACACCGCGGCGTCACGGAGGAAGTGCTTTTGAATTGCAGTCTCACTTGACAGCCGGCGTATGATTAATGACTCTCTCTCACACACACACACACACACACACACGTTAACACACTGGGGGTGGGAGCGTGTAACCCGGCTGCACGTCTTCGTCGAGACACCGGCCCCGTCGTGTTATTCTGTGACAGAGTCAAACTGAGCGGAGGACGGAAGCTCTCGCTCCATGACGCGGGCCAAGAGCGAGCGCCGCTGTGGCCCCGGCTCCTGAGTCCTGGCTGCCGTCCTTGTGCCCATGAAAAAGAGCCTTTACACAGCGTCCTCTTTTATTAAAATGCAGGAGGCTGGGGGGTCGGGGGGCGGCGGAGGTGGGGCTTGACCGTACATAAGAGGCTGAGACGGTCCGCCAGTCCAATTTGGCACAACACCACCGGACAATTTGCCGTCGCTTTAACCTGCAGGAGGAAGCTGATTGGACCTCTGCGTTCGGTTCCACTCTTCTCTGTGCCGCGCTGTTTTGAAAAGAACCCGGCCGGATCGGCCCGCCTCGGCCCGCGTCAGTGATGAGCACAGGCAGGTTACTCAGAACCGAGGCTTTATCCTGGATGTCGGATCTGAGTAACGTGACCGGGAACCAGTCCCGGGACTTGGTCCTGCAGCCCGCCTGGGACTACCTCCACCAGAACCACCACGACCTCCTGAGGAGCCCCCTCTTCCCCGTGGTCCTCTCCGTCTCCACCTACTTCTTCCTGGTCGGCGTTTACACCGTGCTGGACCTGCTGGCCCCCACCTGGCCCTGCATCAACCGCTACAGGCTTCACCCGGACCGACCGGTCACCTGGCCCAACGTCTGGACCACCCTGGGCGTCACCGTCTACAACCACCTGCTGTACATCTTTCCCGCCGCGGTGGCCCAGTGGCTGTGGAGGCCGCCCACCCCGCTGCCCCGCGAAGCCCCCACGCTCTGGAGCTTCTTCCTTGGCATCCTGGGATGCATGGTGGTCTTTGACTTCCAGTACTACCTGTGGCACCTGCTGCACCACCGGGTCCCTTGGTTGTACCGCACCTTCCACGCCGTGCACCACCAGTACAACCAGCCCTTCAGCCTGGTCACGCAGTACCTGTCGGGCTGGGAGCTGTTCAGCGTGGGCTTCTGGGCCACGGTGGACCCCATCCTGCTCCAGTGCCACTGCCTGACCACGTGGGGCTTCATGGTCTTCAACGTCTACGTGTCCACCGAGGACCACTGCGGCTACGACTTCCCGTGGGCCATGCACAACCTGGTGCCCTTCGGCCTCTGGGGCGGCGCGCCCAAGCACGACACCCACCACCAGCGGCCCGGCACCAACTTCGCCCCGTTCTTCTCCCACTGGGACTGGCTGGGGGGAACCCACGCCGCGCCGGCGCCCGCCGACCGCGCCGCCCCGGGCGAGCCGGACGAGATGAAGGCGGGAAAGGACTGAAGGACGCTTCTGGTTGACTCCTGCGCTGCCGCAGATCCTCCGTCTCCCTCCTGCTTCCTGCTTTTCTTTCTGCTCATTTTAAACCCCACCCGGCTGTGACGCCCCTCTCTAACCGAACGTGGACATTCTCCAAAGTTTAGGTGTAACCTCGTCCCGTCCTTTGTGGTGAGTCTCTCCTGGTCGCCGTGACGATAGCTTAGAGGATCCCGCTTGTATATTGCCAGAGATTTGTGTTGATCTTTATTTTTTTTTGTCTCCGCGTTCTTCTCAGGTCTGATGTGTGAAGAATAAAAGCGAACTCAAACGGCCGTGTTGTGTACTCTGTGTACTTTTTATCGGCCGGGGTGATCGCGCACACACCCTCCCTCTCGCCCTCCCGCTCGCTCGCTCCCATGAATAGCGGCCTTTTAGCTGCATCCCAGCGGGACGCGTGGGCGCAATGCTAATCGAGCATCCTCCCTCACAAGACAAAACGCTCTCAACTGGAAGAGTTCTCCATCAATACCCACAAAAAGACAATCTCTTCTTCTTCTTCTTCTTTTTTTTTTTTTTAGCGGCTGTGTAATTTGATATTTTCCGCTCATTCGCAGCCTCCGGTCACGAGAACCGCTTCACGTCCCTTCACCTTCACATGATGCTGAGTTTTTACCTGCGGCGACGTGACTCACTTTGTCAGATTAAACCTCACAGATAAATAAATCTTCCCTCTGTGAATGCGCAGAGCTGCAGTCACCGCAGTTCTCCAGCAGGTGGCAGGCAGCTGCTTCGACTGTTTATTTTAGAAACGCCTCGGGAAAAACTGTCGAATCTTAATCTGATGACCCTAATCCCTTTTTTAATCTTAAACTCATTTTAAAAAGTTTGTGAACAGACCGATCTCTCGGGTTTGTTGTGCAGTCGACAAAACGTCGACACACTGTGTTGTGTTGCGTCAGGTCGGTTTGAGCTCGACCGTACGTCGCTGCTCTTCACCAGGACGTTTGGAAAATATACCGTAAAGTGTTGCTTCATGGACGTGTGCAACCCGTGTGTGTGTGTGTGTGTGTGCGTGTTGTGCAACAGCAGAAGTAGCTTCACTGGAACAGCCCCCCCCGGGTAACGGAGAAACGTCACTTCCTGTGTAAATCATCAACAACTTTAACAAACAACAACCAAGTGTTGACTTTTAAACACGCAACAACTACTCAGCCGGTTTGTCTATTTAACGTGTGATTTGTTTGCCTTGTAGTGACACGGTGTGTGTGTGTGTGTGTGTGTGTGTGTGTGTGTGTGTGTGTAACACGGCCGGGCGCGGCCGAGTCCCCGACCGGTTGTAAAGCAGGTATTGCGCTCAGAGCGCTGACAAAAGGTAAGACGAGACTCCGCAGCAATCATTTACCTCTTTATACAATCAGGCACTGAAGCAGGAAGTGTGTGTGTGTGTGTGTGTGTGTGTGTTGTTTGGGCACGCACACCTGAGTGGGGAGGGGGGGGTGCAGGACTCTCAGGGCGGGGTCGGCCGCCCGTCGACTCTGATCCGGAGATAGACGAGCGACCCCGCGGATCAGCTGAGACGATTCGTACGAGTTTAATTCAGCGCGAGAAAAAGGCAGAACTCACATCAAGTCTCAGCAGGAAACCTGAATAAAAAACCAGTCCAACCAGTTTGGGTCAACATGCCGGGTCCTGCTCTAAAACAAACCCTCCCCCCCCACCCCGGGACTCGGACCCGCCTCTCCCTCAGGGATCGTCATCAAACACTAAACTCTTCCAGACGCTGAAATCCAGCGCATCACATTCCACGAATTCCTCACAACGTGATCCGTGACGAGTCGCGTCCACATTCCTGCGCCACGAAAACAGAACCCGGTGAGTCACGGCGGCGTGGAGGGAGTTTCACAGAAACCACATCCTGCTATTTTTATCGTTTATTTTAAAAAAAAGAACAACAACAGTTCAGCATGGGTTTAAAATCACTGATCAAAGCAAAAAAAATCAATAATATTAATATGAACAATACATGAAGCGCGTGCGTCCGTCGTTAGCGGTTCCCGATCAAGTCCCTGCGTTTGGCTCATCTTCGCATTTCAAGGTTAATCTTGGAGGTCACCTGGTCGCGGCTGCCGGGCCCTCGGTCCCGACCCGCGGCCCCGACCCGCGGCCCCCGGCTAACACGAGCTGCTCTGCGTGTTCCCCGTGTCCGACATGTACGAGTGGCTCTTCCTTGAGTACTTCATGGAGCTGAAGGAGACCCTCATGCGCGCCACGGTCCGGCTGCTCCGGCACAGCAGCGTGTTCTTCACGTGGTTCCTGAAGTCCTCGGACACGAAGTAGTAGACGAACGGGTCCAGGCAGCTGTTGAGGCTGGACAGGCACAGCGTGGACACGTAGAAGGCGTAGCCGTTGTCCACCACGCCGTCCTTCAGCAGCGAGTAGTGCAGCACCAGCATGACGTTGCTGGGGACGAAGCACACCAGGAACGTGGCCAGCACCGTCGCGATCAGCACCACCGCCCGCCGCCGGTTCTTGGACGCCGAGCTCTCCTCCATGCTGTTCCCCAGAGCCCGCAGCAGCAGGACGTAGGCCACCGCGATGACCACGCAGGGCACCAGGAACACCACCATCCCCATGAAGATGAAGTAGTAGTACGGCAGCCGGACCGAGGGGAAGGGGTTCCCCGGGTCGCGTATGACGCTGACGTCGTGGCAGGTGGTGACGTTGGGGTCCTTGAGCTTGGCGGTGTGGTCGTACAGGTACAGCGGCGTGGCGGCGACCCAGACGAGCGCCCAGACGCTCGCGCAGACGGCGACGGCCACCTTGTTGTCCTTGCTGCGCTGGGACAGCGGGTGGGCCACCACCCAGTACCGCTGCACGCTGAGGCAGGCGATGAAGAGGATGGAGCAGTACATGTTCCCGTAGAAGAACGCCACCAGCACTTTGCACAGCGGCTCGCCGTACGTCCAGTCGTTGCCGTTCAGGTGGTAGGCGATCTTCAGCGGGACCCAGACGACGAAGAGCAGGTCGGCCAGCGCCAGGTTGGCCATGAAGATGGAGGACGGGTGTTTCTTCTTGGTCCTGAAGAGGAAGACCCAGATGGCCATGGCGTTGGCGGGAAGCCCCACGGCGAACACCACCATGTAGACGACGGGGAGGAAGACGGTGGTGAGGCGGCTCTTCAGCGTCTCCGACGTCACCTCATCCACGATGACTTGTTCTGAATTTTCAGGGTCCACGACCCCGATGAACCCCCGACCTTTAGACGGGACTAAAGAATAAAAATAAAAACTAATCACGTGATCAATAAACACATAGCGACAGAATAAACAGTTCTGCGGCTGCGAACTGCGCTAATCTGCGTTAATCCCGACGTCGCCTACGTTTCCCGACATTCCCCGCCGGTTTGAGACGCGACTCGGAAGTTGCGAATAAAAACGGACGCGTTTAACGACGCGGATCTTTAGATAATAACGCGTATGGCACCGCAGCGCGACAGGTCGGTGTGTTCCGCATTATTTACCTGAGGCACGTGAGGCGGAGAAGCAGCAGAAAACACACACGAGCGAAACGAGCCGAGCCGAGTCCATGTCCGCGGGTCCTCGGTGTCCTCTCCTTTGTCCCGGCCGCCGTCCTCACGCTCCTTAAATGTCGCACAGCGACGCGAGGGACACACCCGGAGACTACTACCTGCCCGGGCCATGACGTCACTCAGCAGCGACCGCCCACCTGTGTGTGTGTGTGTGTGTTTTTTTTTTTTTATTATTATTATTTGCGATGTAATTTTTTTTAAACTTCAGTAAATTAAATCATTTTACAAACCTTTATTTTATGGTTAATATTTAGAATAAATTTACACTTTTTATAAAAGTAAAATAATAAAAATAACCCAGTGAATATCAAAAGGGGAAACACATAATTTAAAAAAAAAAAAAAAAAAAAAGTGTGTCCACAGAGGCAGTTTGGTCTTGAGATTAAGGACATTAATAACTTATACCCTTAATACCCATTTAAATCAATATTTAAAATTCATCTAATGTATATTTATTATTTTGGGTTCATGACACTCTGGCCTGAGAAATGTTCCCTCTGGTTTGTGAAACGTGCAGCAACACAGAAATATGTCGTTTCACAATTTCCTGCAGCAAAATTCTTGCAGTTCTCAACATACAGGGTTCGTAGTGATGGATAAAAAATAAACTCACTGTGTCTATTTACATTTATCTCCAGGAACAAACGTTTGAAAAGATCTGGGTTCAGTAGAAACGCTCGTTTTCATCTCAAACCTGAAAAGTAGATTTTTACAGTTTGCTTCACAAAAGCCATGGAGATAGTTTCTACTCTTCTAAAGAAAAAAAAAAGACATTTCTAAACATGTCACCAGGCTTAAAATGGAAAAGAACAAATCATTGACCTGTATTTACTGTAAACACTGTCAGGTGGAGAGAACGCTGAGACCAACAGGAACCTGAGCTGACAGCAAAAGGTCAAACATCAGGGCTGTTCTGAAAATAAGGAAGAAGCAGCGACGGGACTGAAACACAGCACGACTTTAAAAAAAAACAAAAACAACACAACACACACCTTTAAAAAAAGATAAATACGTGTTAAACTCATCCCTGCAAAATCAAACAAAACAGAATATAAAAATAAAATGTAAAAAAAATAAAGAGGCCGAGGATTTCCAACTGCCGGCAGAACTTTTTTTTTTAAAAAAAAAGAAAAAACATTTATCTGGATCATAACGGGCCGACCCGCTAACACTCGGTGCTCCGCGTGTCCCCCGACGTGTCCCCCGGCGTGTCCGTGCTCTTCTTGTAGAACTTGAGGGCGCTGAAGGAGATCCTCATCCTCTCCACGCTCCTCTCGCTGCGGCACAGGAACGTGTTCTTCACGTGGTCCCTGAAGTCCTCGGAGATGAAGTAGTAGAGGAAGGGGTCGATGCAGCTGTTGAGGCTGGCCAGGCACAGCGCGGTGACGTAGAAGCCGTACAGGCTGTCGGCGGCGCCCCGCAGCAGCCGGGCGTAGTGCACCAGCAGCATCACGTTGCTCGGCGCGAAGCACACCACGAACATGACCAGCACCGTGACAATCAGCACCACCGCCTTCCGCCGCTTCCGGGCGACGCCCTCGTCCCTCATGCTGTCGGCGAGGTTCTTGAGCGTGACCGCGTAGGACGCGACGCACACGGCGGTGGGGACGACGAACCCCAGCGTCCCCATGGTCAGGAAGTAGCCCGCGGCCATTTTGACCTGGCTGGTCTTGGTGACGTCGTGGCAGGCGAGGATTTCGAGCTGGGCCACGCGGACCTGCTGGTCGTACAGGTAGAGGGGGGCCGTGACGATCCAGACCGCCGCCCAGACCGCCGCGCAGACGCACGCGGCTCCGCGGACGCTCCCCTGGCGCCGGGACAGCGGGCTGGCCACGGCCCAGCAGCGCTGCACGCTGATGCAGGCGATGAAGAGGATGGAGCAGTACATGTTCCCGTAGAAGAACGCCACCAGGACTTTGCACAGCGGCTCGCCGTACGTCCAGTCGTTGCCGTTCAGGTGGTAGGCGATCTTCAGCGGGACCCAGACGACGAAGAGCAGGTCGGCCAGCGCCAGGTTGGCCATGAAGATGGAGGACGGGTGTTTCTTCTTGGTCCTGAAGAGGAAGACCCAGATGGCCACGGCGTTGGCGGGAAGCCCCACGGCGAACACGACCATGTAGACGACGGGGAGGAAGACGGTGGTGAGGCGGCTGCTCAGGACCCGCCGGGCGTTGGGTCCGACCTGGACCCCGTCCTCGGTCTCGGTCTCGGTGCCGGGGAAGCCTCTGTAACGGGCGTCTGAACACGTGACGAGCAGAAACACAACAGGTTCAAACGCTCGAACCCGAACCCGGAGCGTTCCGACCCAGAATCAGTCAGCCGGTCCTGCTACCCACACAAACATTTCGGCAAACAGACTACCCGCCCCGCCCCCAGCACACGAACCGGACCGGTACGGACCCGACTCTTCAGGTAAGAGAGGGGGAAGCGAACGCCTCACCGTCGTCCGACAGGCAGAACCGCAGCCAGCACAGCAGCAGAACCGGACCGAACCATCGCGTCCTCGCGGTCATGGCGGCGGCGAGAAGTGTCGGCGGGGCGCGGTCTCGCCTCGCTCCTCTCTGATTTCCGATTTGACTCCTCCGCACCTGCGTGACGTCACCGAGTCAGGTGACCGACGGGCCGGCGCGGCTTCGTTCCCCTTCGTGGTGTCGGACGCGGACGAAACTTCAGCTGCGGGTTATCACCTGGTCACGCGCCCGCGCCCGCGGGATTTATTTGTTTGTTTGTTTGTTTATTTATTTACATCATCGTTGTTCTCATGACAGGAAAACACCCACTGGCGCTTCGGTTTATTATGAACACGTGGATCCAAACATTTCACAAACACGATGATGACGCGTCACCTGTGTGAAAACACGCACAGGTGTGTGTGTGTGTGTGTGTGTGTGTGTGTGTGTTACATGACATGCCACAGTAAGTTACCGCGTGGCTCCTCCACAGCACGTGCACGTTGACGACAAAAACAATAATTATCACGACATAATTTCCTTCATTAGCATTAAAACAGACGTCCAGGAGATACAGCGATGACGTCATTGCGTACAAGTACATGTGCATATGTATATAAATATGTGCTGGTACTCTCTCCGACACAGAGACGCTTCATTTCCATCATACAGTCAGTGACAGGGCGCCACCTGCTGGAGGAGAAACGCCGGCGCACCGCGGGTGTTACACCAGCAGGGGGCAGCGTTTCACAACAACGCGTTTATGTTTTTTAAAAAAAAACAAACAAAACATGAAGAGCAAGTGTCATCGAACTCATACAAATAAAAAAACAAGTCAGTTCTGATAAGTGCAGCTGATTATGAAGTCAAACACTGAGAAACTTAAAGCTGTACACATTCTTATCTGTTGTTTTACTCTTATGTGTTGCTGTGAGAACACGAAGGAGAACCACACGCTGGACTCCGGGCTCGGACCGGACCCGCGTCACAGCGCGAGCTTCCGGTACTGGCTGCGCAGCTGCGGCGAGTCCGCCTTCACCACCGAGCTCTGTAACACGGACGTCTCCGTGCAGGTGGATTTCAGAACCGTCCCGGAGCTGGACTGGAGCGGCCGGCTGCTGGTGATGTCGCTGGCCCCCGACGTCTTCTGGCACCTCAGCGCTCTGGACAGTTGCCTCTGGCACTGGGACGATCCGAAGTAGTAGAAGAGGGGGTCCAGGAGGCAGTTCATGCTCCCCACGCACATGAACACCAGGTAGGCGGCGTAGGTGCCGTTGGGCGCCTCCTGGCTCCTGGTCATGTCCTCCTTGAACTGCATGTAGTGGGCGAGCAGGAGGCAGTTGGAGGGCGCGAAGCACAGCAGGAACACCACCAGCACCGTGATCACCATCACCACGGCGCGGGCCTTCCTGCGGGACCGTCCCACCGCCCCCCGCGGGACCCTGCTCAGCGAGCGGATGACGCAGGCGTAGGACAGCACGGTGACGAGCAGCGGCAGGAAGAAGAGGACGCAGCACAGCGCCGTGAAGTAGATCCGGTCGTGCCAGATCAAGTCCTGCAGGGGCAGGACGTCGTGGCAGGTGGTGATGTTCAGCTGGCCCAGGCGAAAGGTCTGGTCGGTGAGCACGAGCGGCACGCTGCAGGCGAACGACAGCAGCCACATGGCCGCGCAGGCCAGGACGGCGTTGCGCTGCGTCCTCCAGGACAAGGAGGCGATGGGGTAGACTATGGCGAGCAGGCGGTCCACGCTGATGCAAGCGATGAGCAGGACGGAGCAGTACATGTTCCAGTAGAAGGCGGCGGTGACGACGCGGCACAGGAGCGGCCCGAACTGCCAGTCGTTGCCGCCGAAGTGGTAGGAGATCTTGAAGGGGAGCAGCGCGGCGAAGAGCAGGTCGGCGCAGGCCAGGTTCAGCATGTAGACCACCGGCGGCTTCTTGGGCCGGATCCGGAGCACGAAGGCCACCACGGCGAAGAGGTTGACGGGCAGGCTGACCACGCAGACCAGCGTGTAGAAGGACGGCATGACCACGGTGGACATGGGGCCCGTGAGGAACAGCACGGCCTCCTGGGAGATTATCCGCTCTGTGGCGGTTTTATTGGACTCTCGAACGTTATTAATACTAACCGCTCTTGTGGAATTATTAACATTCGCAGTCATTGAAAAAGATCTGTCATCGGTTGACTGCATACTAGGCTGTAATGACTCTTCGTAGTGAAAAGGGAAAGACCGAGGAAGGGTGACTGCGAAGAGAAAAACACAGAGTAGGAGGATCAGGACAGACTCACAATCAAAGAATCATGGGAATAACTGGGCGACGCTTTTTTTGTTGAGTCTGGCGTTGTTGTTGTTGTTGTTGTTGTTGTTGTTGTGGTGTGAATTCAACAAATAAAGAAACGATAAGATGAAAATAAATAATAAATAACTGTTATTTACAGCCCCGTATCAAAACAGAAATGTGCACATTGGCAGTGAAATAAATCTGAGCTCCAACTCTGATTTTCATTAATCTGTTAATCTGTTGGTCTGTGAAACGTCCGACGTCACATCTCCTCATGTACAAATTTAAAAAAAATTCTTCTTTGATTATTGATAAATAAACCGATCAGCTTTATCATATCGATACAGTGAATTATATATCTTATTGCTTAACTTTAAAAATAATAATAATAATTCAGAGCTCTCTGTATGACGTATTGGTGTTTTTGTTTTTTTTTAATTTATTAAGTTTAGTTTTAATTTATTAAAAAGTGAACTAAATCTTACCGTTATCTGCGGCGGCGCATGCGCACAGCAGAGCCACCAACAGTGTCCGTGCAAACATTTTCACCGGCGGAAAAACGACGAAATCAAACAAACAAACAAACAAACAAACAAACAAACAAACGCCGGCAGTCCGCGCCTCCCGCTGCTGTCCGCGCTTCTTCCAGCGGCGGCTCGCGAGCGCTCCATCTAAATGTGCTCCGCTTCCGCCCGCGAGCCCCGCCCCCCCCGGGCGCCACAGCCAATCAGCGGCGGGCTGCACATTCCAGTGCGCTGACGTCACCTGATGTGTTCCACAGCAGCGGCGCTGAGAAAGATCCGATCCGAACTTCATTTAAACAATAATAAAAAGTTTGTTTTCATAAATCAGCGGCTAATTCATGCTAAAATCAGTAGTTAGAATAACACGTGAGTTCTTCATTACATTATGTTAAACTACGTCATCGTAAATTACAAGATTAAGCAGTAATCTGCGGGATTACGTCACAGGGGTGTCGGCCTCTTAATGCTGTTAAGGTTAAACTGCGATGGAAGTTAATCAGTAATCATTCAAAAATAAACTTACAAAACAAGTGAGGAGGAGTTTGAGGCGTTTGGTCTCGCTCCCTTCTCAAGGCTGAAGACTGTAAACACACACACACACACACACACACACACACACACACACACACACACACACACACACAAAAAAAAGGTCAGAGATGTGCTCAGCGGCTTCACCTGCGCCTGCGTAGGCGACACCATCCGGCCGGTGATAACAGGTGGTGTGTGAAGAACACACACACACACACACGGATTCGTCGTCGTCGCGTCTTGTAATAATCCAGCTACAGTCAGATGTGTGTCAGGACACACACACCAGGGTCCAAACACACTGTGTTGTGGTGAAAAAAACTCCAAATAGGGGAAGACTTACTGGAAATGTTTTTTCCTGAACTGGGCACCCACCATTACACCAATCCCTGGAGAATGATTGTGTTTGCAGCAGTGGAAGCTTTTATCATATAAGATGGAACATAGATGGTGTAATGAGCCGCAGTTGGTTTTTTTCTTCTCATGTTTACTCGCTAATGGAAACTCTTTTTCCTGACCTGATCATGTTTTATTAATTTGCTGTGGCCTCAGTGCAAGAGATCAATGACAACTAAGTTTTGTGTGTTGGGGTTCTGTCCTGACAGTGGGCCGGGACGGGGCCGGGACGGGGCCGGGACGGGTGGGGGCACTCTGACTCAATCATCCCCGGCTTTACATCCACTGGAACTCACTTTCTGAGCTCGAACCCATTTCCTCAAAATCATCTGTTTCTAATCGTTTGAAATGAAACATCCATTGGCGCTGACGGGCCCTGAAGGGCTGCGCCGCAGATGGTGAGCCGCCGCTAGCATGAAAACAGCTGGCCCGACCCCGTCTGAACCTCATAAAGTCAAAACTGAAGCCGCCCCCCCCCACACACACACACACACACACACACACTTCAGTCCTCGCTGTTCGGCTCTTATCTGGTTTTGCTAACATCCCCAGCAGCTCCGCGCGAGAGGCTATATAGTTAGCTAGCGCTAGTTAATGTGCAAAGTGGGCCACAGGTTTAGCGTGTGACATCACAGTTATTGTTTCTTTCAAATTCAGGTGCACGGTATGCTAACTAGCTAAATTTGAACCCCTTCCCCCCATATATATATATATATACATATGTAAACATACTGTATATATGTTTATATTTATTCAGGGTGCAGCTGCTCTTTAGCTGACACGTTAGCAACGTTAGCATTCGCTTGAAATCACCCGTCAGGGGTTTGGGGCTGGACAGGAAGTGTACGGCGGCTTTATTGGAGCTCGGGAGACACACACACACACACACACACACACACACACACACACGACCCCGTGTTAAAATAACAACACAAGTCGCTTCATCTTTTGCGAAGCGAGAATGTCGGACATGTTGTCTGCGGGCCTGCAGTCGGCTGTTTGGGGGCGTTCCTCACATGAACACATTCCTGCTCATAAAAGGAGACGGTGAAGCCTCTGGCTCGGGCCCAGCCTGCAGAGTTTCACTTGTTTTACCCTCCAAAGTGGATGTTATTATTCCCAGTTGGTCCAGTGCAAATCAGGGGGACAGGAGAAAACCCAGAAGACCTGCAGTAAAATAAAGGGCGACGTGGGAAGAGATGTCGCTCAGTCGGACTCTCCTCGTGGTGATCGCAGGAAAGTCTGAAGAGTTTTCTGGAAAAAGACAAAGTGAGAGCGTCAGATACGTTGGTGGCTTAAACCAGAAAAACGAGCTCTTTCTCAGTTTGGAGTCTTGATTAAATAGATATTGCTCTCCTGAGGGACGAGTCTTTTTCCAGTCACAGCCCTTAAATAAACTTTATAACACAGCGTTCCTTGGCAGCTTTCCTCCTCGTCATCATTTCTAATCTTTGGACCAAACGTCTGGATGCAGCTGCAGATACATTCCTCTGTAGCATCACGTCTTCTGCCAAAACTCACTAAAACCACCAGCGTGGAGGCAGAACCTGATTTACGACGACGTGTCAGAGCAGACATCAGTTATGGCTGTTAAAATGTGAAAACTGAGCTGAATCATATTGGACTGAGCTGGAGGACATGTGGTAACTGGAGCTGCCGTGACCCCCCCCCCCACCCCCACCCCACCCCACCCCATTCAGCCTTCCTTTGTTCCCTTCCTGCTGCAGGAAGTGGCCCCCGCGGGGCGATGGCCGTCATTAGCGATGCAGTAGCACATCGAGCTGCCGGCTCGGCGCCATTTCCTGCTGGAGTCACGGCACTTCGTCGTCCTTTTAACCGCATTAATCATGACTGAGCGCCCACTTGTTCCAACAAAAACCAGTCGGCGATTATTACATAGTGAAGGGGAAACGTTTCATCAGGCCCAGCATCTCCAACCCACTGCTTGAACTTCCACATTGACCCTGAGGTTTGCAAACAAACCGCGATGACATTAACCCGGCCGCCGCTCGGCTTCCTCTCTCCTCGTCCTCCTCGCCCGCCGTCTTAATCCTTTAACGTCCGTTTCTTTTTAAACACACGCTTGCTGGTTTATTTTATTTTACTATTTCACCACGAGCTGCGACTGCAGTGTCAGTATTTATTTATATTTTTTTGTTGAATAATTTCCAGGCAGTATTTGACATTACAGTATAAAATATTCACTGTGTATTGTGCAATATATTTTTTTTTTTGGTCTCTGCCAACTTCAGGGAAATATGTGAAACTAATGTCATAATAAAGCTAAAAAAAAAAAGAATGTTGTGTATAAGCAGTTTCCTGGGAGGAAGTTTAAATTAGAAGCGATGTTCTCCTGGACTGACAGGAAACTGTCCAAACTGTCCTGGTATCATCTGGGACGTCCATCTGTGACCCCCGACCCAGTCCGCTGTCCCGGGACGTCGATCATCTGGAGATACAAGGAGAACAAACACGACGCAGCACATTCACATATATAATCATTTATAATACATTTTGTTCTGTGAGATTTGATCTTTGCTCCACTGGGTTCATGCGTCAATCATCTTTCTTTGGGGTGTGACCTCGTGTACAGTACATGTACAGTATTTTGGGGGGTGTGACTTTTCTCTGGCAGCGCAGGAAACAGATGTTTACTTGTAAACGCGTCTTGAAGAGCGAGAGAAGAAGAAGAAGGAGGAGGAAGAGGAAGACATGCGTCACACTCCTTCTCTGTAGAATGATCTGAAAGTGGAAATTAAATTTCCATGAATTTCACTGTGAATTGAAATTTTTTTTTTATCTTGTTGTTTATGTGTGTGTGTTTACAGTGACTCATTTCTTTTTTCAACACTGAACGATTATTTTAGGATGTGATGTGAAGCTCCTGATCTGTCCCGGGGGACAAAATATGTCTGTAAAAAAAAAAATCCATAGGAACAAACAAGTGGGAGTGAGAACAGAAGCTTCCTCAGTGTCCCGGTGTGACATCACCCAGCCTGGTTTAAACAGAACCAGAGCCGGCCCACGTCTGGGGGGGGTGTGTGTGTGTGTGTGTGTGTGTGTGTGTGTGTGTGTGTGTGTGTGTCGGGGGGGGGGGGTCCAGACAAAACTCCCACAGAGAGCCGGCAAACAGACTCAAAGTGAAACACCGCAGAGAAAGAGAAGGACGAGGATTACCTGACACGATGAAGACTCCTGTCCTCTCTCTTCTTCTTCTTCTTCTTCTTCTGTGTGTGAGAACGACGCGTCAGAGAGAAGGTGAGACGACGAAGACTCTCATCGCCTCTTCATCTCAAACCGTTAGGGAAGAACAGAACCTGCAGAACAGCTCAGAGTTCAGTCAATTAATTTATTTTAATTTTAACACGACATCTGCCTCGTTTCCACTGTATTATTATTATTATTATTATTATTATTTTACTATTATTATTATTGTTGTTGTTGTTATTATTATTATTATTATTACTGTTGTTGTTATTATTATTACCGTTGAACATTCAGCAACTAAATATCCTTGAGTTTCTTTGGACAGAAAAGGATCAATCAAAAATAAAGAGATAAATCTATAATTTATTATTATAATTATTGTATTTATATTCTAATATTATACTTTATTTACTTTTTAAAAATATTTGTATATACATATATTTTATATATATATAGTTTTATTTTGACAGAATATGTCAATGTGTTTTTGTGTTTTTGCTGCAGTACAAGTAAACAAGCAGGACCGTCCCGACGCCGTCGCTGAGCCCAGAACCTTTAAAGGGGCCCCGGTCTGGATCAGGACTCAGGCTCCGGCCTCGCCCCCCGCCCCCCCGGCGCTGGCGTCGCTCGGCAACAGAACGGCGGGTTACCTCGGCGGGCCCCTCAGCACCCGGGTCATCCCCGTCGTCTACCTGCTGGCGGCGGCCGTCGGGATCCCGGCCAACGTCGCCATCTTGTGCTCGCTGGCCTCCAAGGTCAGGAAGGTGTCCGGCGCCATCCTGTACTGCAGCCTGGCGCTGTCGGACTTCTTCCTCCTCCTCTCCCTCCTCTTCAGGGCTCAGTACCACCTGAGCGGGAACCGCTGGGCCCTCGGCGAGGCCGCCTGCCGCGCGGTCACCGCCTGTTTCTATGGCAACCTCTACTGCTCGGCGCAGACGCTGGCCTGCATCAGCGTCAAGCGCTACCTGGCCGTGGCGCACCCGTTCCGGTACAAGACGCTCCCCAAGAGGGCGTTGGCCGCCGGCGTCGCGCTGGTCACGTGGGCGGCGTCCGCGGCCGCCGCGCTCCCCGAGCTGCTTGTCCGGCAGAGCTACCGGCTCCCGGAGCTGGACCGCCTCACCTGCCACGACGTGCTGCCTCTGGACGGCGACTCCCACGGCTTCCTGCTCTACTACAACCTGGTCGTGACCGCGCTCGGCCTCCTGGCGCCGCTGGCGGTCACCGCCGCGTGCTACGCCCGGATCGTCCGCGAGCTGGAGCGCTCGCACCACGACTGGGCGATGTACGTCAAGGCCAGCTCGCTGTCGGTCGCCATCTTCCTGTTTTGCTTCACGCCCGCCGGCGTCCTGCGCCTCCTCCACTACGCGCACCTGTCCGCGCGCGGCGCCGAGGGCCTGTACGAGTACTTCAACATGGCGGTGTGTTTGTGCTGCTTACACGCCTGCCTGGACCCGTTCCTCTTCCTCCTCATGTCCAAGTCCGTGGGCTCAGGACGATACCCGAGGGTCAGAGGCAAGAACCTGAGCATATCTGTCTGAGACACTGTCTTACCTGTCTAACAGACACCTGTCTTACCTGTGTGACAGACACCTGTCTCACCTGTGTAACAGATACACCTGTCTGACAGACACACCTGTCTTACCTGTCTGACGGAGACACCTGTCTTACCTGTCTGACGGACACACCTGTCTTACCTGTGTGACGGACACACCTGTCTTACCTGTCTGACGGAGACACACCTGTCTTACCTGTCTGACAGACACACCTGTCTCACCTGTGTAACAGACACCTGTCTTACCTGTGTGACAGATACACCTGTCTTACCTGTGTGACAGATACACCTGTCTTACCTGTGTAACGGACACACCTGTCTTAGAGACACACTGTCTTACCTGTCTGACAGACACTGTCTCACAGATAACACACCTGTCTTACCTGTGTGACAGACACACCTGTCTTACCTGTGTGACAGATACACCTGTCTTACCTGTGTGACAGACACACCTGTCTTACCTGTGTGACGGACACACCTGTCTCACCTGTCTGACGGACACACCTGTCTTACCTGTCTGACAGACACACCTGTCTTACCTGTCTGACGGAGACACCTGTCTTACCTGTCTGACAGACACACCTGTCTCACCTGTGTAACAGACACCTGTCTTACCTGTGTGACAGACACACCTGTCTTACCTGTGTAACGGACACACCTGTCTTACCTGTGTGACAGACACACCTGTCTTACCTGTGTGACAGATACACCTGTCTTACCTGTGTAACGGACACACCTGTCTTACCTGTGTAACGGACACACCTGTCTTACCTGTGTGACGGACACACCTGTCTTACCTGTCTGACAGACACACCTGTCTCACCTGCCTCAGACACACCTGTCTTACCTGTCTGACGGACACACCTGTCTTATCTGTGTGACGGAGACACCTGTCTTACCTGTCTGACAGACACACCTGTCTCACCTGTCTGACAGACACACCTGTTGTACCTGTCTGAGAGACACCTGTCTCACCTGTATGAGAGGCAGCTGACAGATCTGTATAGTCTGAAGCTGGATGCAGTATTTAAGCTATAGTAAATATGAAGTATTACTGCACATGTACAAGTACTGTTTAAGTGTGTGTGAGTAAATATATATGATTAAATATAATAATATGTTTTTTCTGCAGATAAAAATAACTTTTTAGTCCTGCTGCTGTGTGTGTGTGTGTGTGTGTGTGTGTGTGTGTGTGTGTGTGTGTGTGTGTGTGTGTGTGTGTGTGTGTGTGTGTGTGTGTTGTGTGTGTGTGTGTGTGTGTGTGTGTGTGTGCAGCTGAATAAAGTCGATCTGTGCATTTTCTGCGGTTGTCCATGTTTGTGTGTGTGTGTGTGTGTGTGTGTGTGTGTGTGTGTGTGTGTGTGTGTGTGTGTGTGTGTGTGTGTGTGTGTGTGTGTGTGTGTGTGTGTGTGTGTGTGTGTGTGTGTGTGTGTGTGTCTTTGAGGCTGAGCCGGTCCAGTTCTGTAGAACCGGCTCCACCTGCTGGTGGAAAGTGGTCACAGCAGAACTGGAACAGAAACAGAACAGAACCTGAACAGAACCAGAGCAGCTGTTCAAATGAAAACTCTTTATTCAGGATGTCGACACCATCTCGCTTCACAACACAAGCCTTTGTTATCAAAACCAATCAGGTCGTCGTTCTTACACCAGGTGACACTCTCCAGGTGACCCCCCCAACACACACACACACACACAGACACACACACAGCCTCAGCTCTCACGGAGACCTGGAAGTGGAACGATACATTCACCTTTGACCCGGGAACCGCACGACAAACTGACAACACGCACACACAACAACAACAACAACAGAGGACGTAACAAACATGCAGGATGGGGGGGGGCAGACAAGCAGGAAGTGTCAGGACTGAAAATGAAACGTGCAGCATTTGAAACACTGAACTGAAGCTTTTTGTGTCGATCGACTTGTTTTGTGCGACTGAACGGACGTTGTGCGGCGTCAGTCGGACACGGCGGGTTTGTGAATCACACAAACCGGAGCTCCCCCCCCGTCCCATCATGCTCTGCTGCACCGGTCCAAACACCTGCACAGGTGTGTGTGTGTGTGTGTGTGTGTAAACGACCAGGACAGGTGGTTTTGGGTGAAGTTTCCCTTTACACATGGCTTTTAATTTCTCTTTATTGTGCGGTTCAGTTCAACACACACACACACACACACACACACACACACACACACACACACACACACACACGACAGTATGAAGAGATGAGTGGGGGGGGGGCAGAGAGAGGCACAACATTTGAGAAAGGCCTTAAAGCAGCAGCAGCAGCGGGGGGGGTGGACATGACGGACACAACACAGATGGGGGGGCGGGGGCGTTCAGAGAAAAGGTCCGAAAAGTGTCTTCACTGTAAAAAGCAGAAAATGTAAACTTGTTTTCTTCACCTTAGAAATGTAGCTGCTGACGTTTGGACTAAACTACGACTCTCGCGACGAGCGAAACACTGGAACACCCCCCGGAGAGAAGAGGTAAACAAACAAACAAACAAACAAACAAACAATCAAACAGACTCTGAAATCATCGGCTGGATTTTAAAGGTTCAGTTCAACTCGCTTAGCTTAGCTTAGCTTAGCATAGAGACTGGAAGCGGAGGGAAACAGCTAGCCTGTTAGCCTGTTAGCCACGTAGCATTAAAAACGTTTCATTGTTTAATTGGCACAAATTCATCAGATGTATTCCTTTGATCTTTGGGGGGGGGGGGCGTGTCCGAGTGTTTCGCAGCTTTAACACGCGTGTGTGTGTGAAACAGCCCGTGTTTTGCCCGTGGAAATGACTTCACCGGGTATTTCCCCCCCGCGGACCGACATCAGCGTCGCCAAACATCGGCGTTGGCGACCGCGAGCGTGAACGGGGGGCGGGGGGAACTACCGGGCGAACGGCGCGGCGGGTTACATGAGGACGTTGGCGCGCGTGTCCGGCAGCCGCAGCCCCACCAGGCCGCCGCCCACCAGCACCGCCGACGCCAGCAGGATGGGGATGGCCTTGGTGATGCCGACCAGCGAGCCGAAGATCAGGTTCCCCAGGACCGCCGCCAGCTTGCACATGGCGTTGCAGAAGCCGAAGCCCGTGCCCCTGCGGACGAGGAGAGAGCGGCAGGGTTGTTACGGGAACGAAGACGAGCGAAGAGACGGGCTACGGGCGCGGCGGCGGCGGCGGCGGCGCCCCTCACCCACCTGCGGTCCGTCGGGTACAGCTCGGCGGTGACCACGTCCAGCGAGTTCCAGGCTGAGATGCTGAGGCCGTTGTAGAGACACAGCATGAAGATCATCATGGACTCGCTGGTGCCGAACCACAGGAAGAAGCAGCTGATGCCGGACAGAACCATGGACCCTCCTGCAGGGGGGGGGGGTCAGATCAGAGCGCGAACACATGGGGGGGGGGCGGCGACACGCGATGACTCACCCAACATGCTGAGACGCCCGATCTTGTCCATGAGGAGCGCGGAGACGATGTTCCCGGGCAGCACGGCCAGCGTCCCCAGGAAGTTGACGAAGTAGACCCAGTAGGCGCTGTAGTCGTCCTCGAACGTCACCTGGCAGCCCGTCTTGTTGTGGTGGAAGGAGCTGTTGATCACGCGGGACGTCGTCAGCTTGGCGTCGTCGATGTCTGCGAGGGAGGTGGGGGGGGCGCGTCAGAACCGGAGCGCTGG
>JAFBJZ010000455.1:162500-192500 GCA_016785225.1 Psettodes erumei | reverse complement strand
CGGCGCCGCCCCGCCCCGCCCCGCCAAACGTCCCGGTGACATCCTGTGATTGGACACGAGGGCTGAATGTGAACGCGTGTTGTGAAGGAGATGGTATCGGCCCGTTTGTTTTATGACTCCCTCACATACTGGGTGTGTATCTGTAATAAAAGGGGGGGGGGGGTCAGCGGGGTGGGGGGTGGGGGCAGGGTGGGGGGGGCAGGGCAGCAGGGCGGGGGCTGGGGCTGGGGGGGGGGGTTGATGGGACGTCTGAGGTGCAGTATGAATCTTTTCTGCAGGGTTCAACCTCAGGTCACATGTTACACCCTCCGCTCGCCCAATGGGATTGCAGGGCTTTAATGGAAATGAGCTGGGGGGGGGTTGGGGTAGGGGGTGGGGGGTGGAGCAGTGGGAGAGTCATAAAGGGAGGTGCCCCCCCCAGGAAAGAAAAAGATGGAACCACAAACCCTCCTCTGCTCCACACAGTGGCTGATTGTGCAGAACTTTGGTGAATTAGTCCTTTAATGTGAGAACCCCCCCACACACACACACACACACACACACACACACACACACACACACACACACACACACACACACACACACACACACACACACACACACACACACACAGATTAATTTCAGCTCAGTCTTAAATTGTCTCTACAAGTAATTAGTTCCTGTGTGTGAGTGTAATTCTCTCCTGACACCCCCCCCTTGGATGAGAGCACAGACAGAACAGGTGTGTGTGTGTGTGTGTGTGTGTGTGTGTGGGGGGGCTCACGCTCTCCCTTCTCTGGGGGGGGCAGTGTACCATGGCTAAACTGCAGTGAGCACAATGCTGCAGAGATCAGCTCACGGTGTGTGTGTGTGTGTGTGTGTGTGTGGGGGACACACACACCTACCAGTCCATCGTGATGCTGCTCGTGTTGCTGCACACACACACACACACACACTGTTTATGTGTGACTCACGCTTTCTCTTCTCTCCCTCCTGAGCCACGATTCACAACACAACTGTTCAAATAACACACACACACACACACACACACACACACAAATAGCATTCCATATTTCAGTTACAGAACCAGAACCAGTGACGGCCAGTGTCGTGCAATCGCACACAAACACACAAACACACACACACACATACATAACTTGTGTGTGTGTGTGTGTGTGTGTGAGCTGTGTCTGCCTCAACAACACAACACAACACAATACAACACACCTCCTACTCACAGACCCAAATACCTGGTGCCATGACAACCTGCCTGCAGCTCCCACACACACACACACACACACACACACACACACACACGTGTCTCTCCTGCGTGGATCAGAACCTGCTTGGTTCTGACAGGTGGTCTGGTTCGGTTCTGGTTCTGTCTGGGAAACAACCTGCGACCACGCCCACTAGCGATGTCACGGCGGCGTCGCCGAGTTCACGTGGTGGGGTGGGGGGCGGGGCTTACCGAGCCAGCCGGCGCCGGAGTTGGGGACGCACATGTCGGTCTCGGCGCTGGGGAGGACGAAGCCGACGACGAAGACCTCCACGCCGTCGGACATGAGCGCCAGCCCGAGCACGAGGAACAGCTGCCACTGGAAGCGCCCGTGTCCGCACTCCTGCATGATCAGCTCGTACTGCTGCGCCAGCTCCTCCTCCTCCGCCCGCGCCTCGCCCTCCGGCTCCTCGCGACCCGGCCGGCCCGGCCCCGACGGGCCGTCCCGCGGCCAGCGTCGCCCGCTGGCGAAACACGCCCTGGTACTCGCCCTCATAGATCTCGTCCTCGTCGTCGTGGCCCTCGGTGGCGTCGCTGGAGGCGCCGTCCTCCTCCTCGTCCTCCTCCTTGTTGGGCGGCGCCGCGCGGTCGCCGTTCTCCTCGTCCTCGTTACGGAAGCGGTCGTAGCTGCGGCGGGACGAGTACTCGTCCGCCGCGCGGTCCGCGGCCCGGCCCAGGTTCTTGGCGGCGTGCCGCTTGGCCTCCTTGGCGATGTCCTTGGCGCCTCTGACCAGGGACGTCCTGTTGCTCGGCGTCTCCTCCATGTCGGCTCGGCTCCGATCCGCGCTCGGCTCCGGGCTTTCTGTCGCGCCGCCTGGACTTCCGCGCTCAGTTGGAGGCAGCTGATCCGTCAGAGCGTCGACCTGGAGAACCTGCGGAGCATCACACACACACACACTCGACTGTGATTGGTTCTCTGGGCGGACGCGTTCCTTAAGATTCGCCGCACATTCGTGTGAAGTCAGACGGAACCGAAGGAAATCGAATTAAACGTGACTCGCGGCCGCCGTCGTCCGTCAGCCCGTGTGACCGACCCCCCCCCTCCGGGAGCAGAAAGCGAGGCGGCGAGCCCGGGTTGGAGCCGGGACGGGCCCATGGCAGGATGATGTATGGTGTTTCTGCTCACCTCTGCTCCGCGGGACGAGATAAAACCGTGGGCCGGGATCCGTCATTTCGACACCGAGCGCCCGGAGGCTCGGCGGCGGGACGTGACACTCTGCTGCAATGCAGCAACGACGCAGAGCGAGTTAGTGCTCAGCTGATGATGATGATGATGATGATGATGATGATGATGATGATGATGATGATGAGATGAGCACCAGGCTGAGTTCCCGAAGAAACCGCGAAGCGACGTCACGAGTTTTAAAAGTCGACGGAAAATTTATTTAAAAAAAAAAAAAGTTTGTCGACTTAAATCTGTTAGCTTAGCTTAGCTTAGCATAAAGACACAACAGGAAGCCAGCTCTGCCCCCCCTCCCCCTCCCCCCTCCCCCCTCCCCCTCCCCTCTCTCTCTCATCCGGGCGAGTGGCGAGCATCAAAGCGGCGGCGAGATACCCGTCCTCTGCTGACATTTCATTACCGCTGACATTTAGAACCCGCAGAACCGTTCTGTGCGGTTTGAGCTGCAGACGGACAAAAGTTCCTCGTGACGTCGCCGCCGCCGCTGCTGATGCAAGCAGTCGCACAAACCGCGTGACAACCTTTAACCCCCCACCCCCCATGGCGTTCACCCCCCCGAGCCACGCCCTCGTGCCGTGTTTTTAACAATCAGCAAAATTCCTGCCGCCGAGGAAATGATTTCCCTCGCAGTCGTGCTGTCACGGCCCGCTGACGCCGTCCGGCTACGCTCATTAATCACCCGCACACACACACACACACACACACACACACACACACACGCTCTGCAGGTGTGTGTGTGTGTGTGTGTGTGTGTGTGGGTTCTGCAGGAAGCTGCTGTATTCCAAAAAAAAAAATCAAACTTAGTCCGTGTGTGTGTGCGGCCTGGTCAGCGACGTGACGTGTGTGTGTGTGTGTGTGTGTGTGTGTGTGTGTGTGTGTGTGTGTGTGTGTGTGTGTGCGTGTGTGTGTGTGTGTGTGCGTGTGTGCGTGTGTGTGTGTGTGTGTGTGTGTGTGTGTGTGTGTGTGTGTGTGTGTGTGTGTGTGCGCGCCACAGATGGCGGCTGCAGTGAGCTTGAATAAAACCGCACGAGAGCGGTGGAAATGAGGCGGGATCTCCCACGGCGGCGACGATCCCGAACATATTCAGAGCCGGTTCTGGTCAGGTGGAAAGATCCGACACCAGACAGAACCAAAGAGAACACATGAAGTCATGACTTCATAAACACCACAAAGGGAACGCACACACACACACACACACACACACACACACACACACACACTGCTGTCTGATTGCTTGTACATAATGATGGCTGTCAGGGTTTACTGACTCCTGGAGCTCAGCCAGCTGTGGTGTGTGAGTGTGTGTGTGTGTGTGTGTGTGTGTGTGTGTGTGTGTGTGTGTGTGTGTGTGTGTGTGTGTGTGAGTGTGTGTGTGTGTGTGTGTGTGTGTGGGGGGTGTCCTCTGTGGATGTCCACATGGTGATTCAATAGAAACTGATTCTTAATTTTACAAATAAAATCACATGAACTTTTTTTTACAAAGTTAAAGGAATAATTCAACATTTTTGTGACGCCACACACCTTAGCTTAGCTTAGCTTAGCATAAACACTGGGAGACAATGGAAACAGTTAGCCTGTGAAAAGACGGACCAGCATCGCGTGCACCTGTACAGGTGTACTGGTTCTGACTTCCTGGTTCTGACCCGCGTCACTAAGTCCACCATGAGCTCATCTGCATGCCCCCCCCACACACACACACACACACACACACACACACACACACACACACACGTACACACACACACACACACACACACACACACACGTACACACACACACACACACGCACACGCACATGCCTCCTGGGACACCTCCCTGCAGAACATCTGTCACCCCCCCTCTTTGATCCGTGGCTGCAGGCTGCACGCAGCCGGTCCGGTCCACGGAACCGGGCCCGGTCCACAGACCGCGGCCGGTGAAGGAGCATCCATCACCGGAGCATGTTGACGTAATTAGATTTGGGACTGTCCCGCCCCGCTGCCCGGAAATCAATCCCCCCGCGGTGCGCCGTACGGAGATTTAAACACCCCCCTACACACACACACACACACACACACACACACACACACACACACACACACACACACACACACCTGCATCGAGCACTGACTCCCGGATAATGGATGGACGTTTCCCTCCGCGCGCGGCTCACTGCAGATTCACACCGCGCGCGTGTGCGTGCGTGTGTGTGGCTCCCAACTCACGACTATTGATTACGTCAGGATGGCAACACGCCCCCCCCACACACACACACACACACACACGCTGAACGGAACACATCTCATGCAAACTTTGCCCAGAATCACGGCGGTTCCGATCCAACAGTTCGGACTGACGCTCGCGCTCCTCAACTCAGAAAACTTCCACAACTTTTCCCCGTCAAATCACGCGCGCAGACGGATCAATCAGATCGATCAGGAAACTGAACGGAGAGGGGGGGGGCGGTGATAAGATCTACGTCGCAGCAATAAAACAGAAACACTTACGATCCAGCAGAGAGGAGCAGAACCGTCATAATGGGCTCGGTGGGTTCGGTGGGTTCGGGGTGTCCGTGCCTCTGCCCCCCCTCCCCCACTCACACACACACACCCCTCCTCCTCCCTCCGCCCCCGCGGGGTTCTCCTCTTCTGTTTACGCGGCGACAGAACCGGTACCGGCGCCGCGCCGAGCTCCTCTCCGGGTCCTTGTCTTCTTCGATGCAGCGGTTTCTCTGCTGCAGTCCAAGGAGGAGAGGAGGGGGGAGGTGAGGGGGGAGGGAGGGAGGAGGGAGGAGGGAGGAGAGAGAGAGAGAGGAGAGAGAGAGAGAGGGGAGGGAGAGAGGGAGGAGAGAGAGAGAGAGGAGGAGAGAGGGAGAGGAGAGAGAGGAGAGAGAGAGAGAGAGAGGGAGAGGAGGGGGAAGGGAGAGAGAGAGGGGAGAGAGAGAGAGAGAGGAGAGGAGGGGGGAGGGAGAGAGAGGGAGAGAGGGAGGGAGAGAGAGAGGGAGAGGAGAGGAGAGGAGGGGGGAGGTGAGGGGAGGGAGGAGGGAGAGAGAGAGAGAGAGGGAGAGAGAGAGGAGAGGAGGGGGGAGGAGGAGGGGGGGGGCTGTAAATCCTCCGGACAATAACGAGCGTTTCCGTAGTGTAGTAAAAACGGGGGGGGGGATGCTGCATGAGGAACACACACACACACACACACACACACACACACACTATCGTGAGCTCTGATCTCAGATCAGTTCTCACTCTTTCCATCGTGAGCCGTCGCTCTGATCAGACACACCTGACGTAAGCAGGTGAGTGGGCGGGGCCAGGGGCGGGACTCTCTTCCTGTTCAGGTGCGAAACGTTTTAAAAAGCTGCCGACTCTGCGGCGGAATCGATCGATCGATCGATCACCGATCGACGTGAACAGAGGATACAAACCAGGTGTAATCAATCAATCACACACTCACCGTCATGAAGAAAGCTGTGTGTGTGTGTGTGGGGGGGGGGTGGGGGGTGGAGTCGTTAACGTCAACACACATCGCAGTGTCAGCATCACAACACACACACACACACACACACACACACACAATACACTGCACAACTGTGTGTGGAGGGGCTTAGTCGGTTGTGTGATATGGAGCCTAATTGATTTCTAATTATCTTCCCCGGTGGGCCTGTCGTTACACACACACACACACACACACACACACACACACACACACACACACACACACACACACACACATAGAGCGAGTACTTCAGAACAAAGTAGTCGACACGAGTAACTGTTCCGGTGAATAAACCGAGCGCTCCCCGGCTCAGGTGAGCGGTTTGTAACAAGATGAATGGCAGGTTAAAGTGTGTGTGTGTGTGTGTGGGGGGGGGCAGAGGGAGGAGCTAAGAGGCAGAAATGATGTGTGTCATTTCTGATGATGTCACAGAACAGCAGCGACACACACACACAACACACACACACCTACAGTCGGTCTGGGTGTGTGTGTGTGTGTGTGTGTCCACGACCTCCTGCAAATGTCAGAGAGAAAACACACACATGGTGACGCACACATAGGAGTGTGTGTTTGTTGCTGATCTGGAATCAGCAGCATCTGTATGTGTATGTGAAGCCTCATGTGAAACTTAATGCAATGAGGCAGGCGTGGGCGGCAGCACAGACCGGTTACCATGGCAACCCGGTATTCATAAAACCTGGGGGGGGGGGGCAGAAACATTTATACAATATTTTTTTATGAGTTGACTTGAGCCAGGGGTTAGCTTGTCTTAGCTTAGCTTATTTTAGCTTAGCTTATTTTAGCTAATCTTATCTTAGCTTATTTTAGCTTAGCTTAGCTTATCTTAGCTTAGTTTAGCTTAGCATGCCCACAGCAACATGAACAAGCAGCACTTTTTAAGGACGGTAGCGGCCTCACCGCTCCGTGACACTTCCTGTCACTGATGGCACTTCCTGTCACGTGACCACTGAGCCGCCCGCTCGCTGCGACCCTCTAATGTGAGCGACACCGTGGCCCGGTTTTCAGTCCGGACTTACAGAACCAGTGTCCACCACAAGAGAATGACAACACACACACACATACACACACACACACACACACACACACACACACACACACACACATACACTCCACAGTTTGTCATCTTCCATCAGGATGGAGGAGAAAAGATGGAGAGTGACAGAGAGGATAATTACTTCACCCTGCTGTCAGCTGGGGATGGGGGGGGGCAGAGAAAAGTTCTGGGGGTTCTGGCCCGACTCAGAAACCAGTGTGATCCGGATCAGAACCCAGATAGCAGATGCAGGGATTCTTGACCACACAAACATGAGCACATGCCTCGGCACTGTGAACACACACACACACACACACACACACACACACACACTCACACACACTCTCACTCATGCGTTTGACGGCTGTAATTCGACTAGAAAGAGAAAGTGCTGAACCGGCAGAACCGACCCGTCTCAGGAAGGTCAGAGCCCCCCCAGACAAATGAGCTGAGCCCCACGTGTGTGTGTGTGTGTGTGTGGAGCAGTTTCCCATAATAATAATAATAATTATATAATAATTGATATGATTGATGGACCGTTACACATCAGAACCAGAAACCCAACAGAGCGAGTCGGCTGCCTTCAGAACCAGAACCAGCAGTCGTTCAAACACGCCTCACATCTGAATCCACCACAGAGGAACCAGGGGAACTGGACCCGTCTCCGGTCACCAGAACTACCACACTGCCCCCTGCTGGTCACACCGGGCCCAGAACCACTGAGGTCCAGGAGCTACAGCAGAGACCAGAACCCACCAGAACCCAGCAGAATCCCACAGGTGGGACAGTGCATGTAAAAAAAAAAAAATCAGAACCTCACAGTCTGACCCGGTAACAGCTTCATGGTTCTGATGGTTCTGCAGCTGTTCTTCAAGAACTCACTTCAGAACTACATTTAATCCAGCGCAGGCACCTGAAGTTCTGAAAAAATAAAAACATAAAATAAAAAAAAAAACGGAACACAGGAAGAGAGAGGCAGGTCGGAGCCAATCAGGGCGGGGCAGGCGATCAGACGCGCGGGAAAAGGACGAAGACAGGAAGTAAAAGGCAACAAACGTTTGGCGTGTAACGACGCGGTGCAGCCGCCAGGGGGCGAAGTTTCACTGCAGATTTACTGCGACTGAAACACGGAAGTAAACAATAAATAAATAATAACAACAATAACAATAATAATGATAATAATAACAACAATAACAATAATAATGATAATAACTACAACAATAATAATAATAATTAATTTACACCACACAATTAATTACACTGTAAAATATGACGTTTTAATTTTTTTTTTAATTTGTGGTGAAATTCAAAACTTCCTTCCTGTCAAATATAACACAAAGTGTGTGTGTGTGTGTGTGTGTGTGTGTGTGTGTGTGTGTGTGCATAGCAGCAGCCACCAGCAGAGGGCAGCTCCAGCCCCACACACACACACACACACACACACACACACACACACACACACACTCACTCAGCAGTCACGTCCTCATGCAGCTGGTGTAGCCTGTTGCTTATAAACATCTTTTGAGGAACTTTCTGAAATACGCTGCGGCGCTGTGAGCGAGCTGCAGGGCGTAAGCAGAAGACCAGCGAGGGGAGGGAGGACCAATCAGAAGGCCCGATCAGAATGGTCCAATCAGAACCCAGCCCGGCCTGACCAGCTGCTTCCTTCCCTTTCACCCACTTGGAGCCGCCGACCTGTGAGGAATCTCGGAAAGAGGATGTGATTTAATCACGTTACGGCCGCGGCTGAGTCACGGTCCAGCACTGCCGGCCCTCAGGTGAGTCACAGGGCCGCGGGGTCAGGGGCCGCGGGGTCAGGGGTCGAATCCTGCGCCAGTCAGTCACCAGGTCCTCAGCTGTGGGGGTCTGACAGGTACGACCCCTGTCACTGTACTCACCTCATTACACCGGAAAACAGAGGGACACGGTCAAACACACTATTTCCAGGAACTGAGAGTTTGTGTGTGTGTGTGTGTGTGTGTGTGTGTGTGTGTGTGTGTGTGTGTGTGTGTGTGTGTGTGTGTGTGTGTGTGTGTGTGTGTGTGTGTGTGTGCGTGTGTGTGTGTCGTGATTGTGCAGCTAATGTGAGTCTTGTGGTTTCCTCGTTCCCAGGTCTCATGATTTCATGGAACTGCATCAGACCCATGAAAAAACCCATGACAGGGCTGAAAGCTCTGCTCCTCCTGCTCCTCCTGCTCCTCCTGCTCCTCTTCCTGCTCCTCCTGCTCCTCCTCCTGCTCCTCTTCCTCCTCCTGCTCCTCTTCCTGCTCCTCCTGCTCCTCCTGCTCCTCCTCTTCCTCCTCCTGCTCCTCTTCCTGCTCCTCTTCTGCTCCTCCTTCTCTTTCTTCTTCCCCCCCCCCCCCGCTGCTCCTCCTCCTGCTCCAGTTTGAGTTCAGAGATTACGTGTGGGGATGATCACATGACTCACAGTACCATCTTGTGAATGAATGAGCGAGTTATGTCAGTACTACCAAGTATTTCAAGTATTTTATTATAGTATTATTTATTTTATTAAGATTCATCCCCGAGTGACTTTGTTTATTATCCGGCTCTTGTAACTATTCCAATAAAAAACAAACAAACAAACTGCTGTAGTATTTTTATACTTTTACTACTACCCAGATACTACATCATGAACAGTATCTGTATTTATTATTTATTCTGATTGATCGGGGGGTCATTAAACAAAAACATGGATAAAATAAATAAATAATAAATAATTGATATTTTTTATTTTATTGTATTTACTATATATATATATATATATATATATATATATATATATATATATATATATATATATATACTTGGTCTATCTATGTACTAGTACTCCTCGGTGTACTTTGTACTCCTCCGTCTATTTTCAGAGCGACGGGCAGGGGGCGGGGCCTGGGCCTCCGAATTACGTGAGGAGGGGGAGGGGGGTTGATGGGGGATTTGACGTGACGTCACGGGAGCCAGCGCCCCTGCGCGCCGCACAAGTTGGAGCACGCGCTCCGCGGAGCAGAAGCAGCGCGAGCCGTCGGCGGAACATGGCGGCGGTCCGGAGGTAGAGAGCCGGGACCACATTCCGGATCCGCATTACGGAACCACCGCAGCCGGATCACCGGATACCCGCCGGAACCCGCCCGGACACCGTCGCGTGTGTTTCGGACACTTTTTGGGACTCGTCGCGCGCCGTAGGAAAAAAAACCAAAACAAAACAGGAGGAGGGGGGGCAGAGTTGACAGCTCAACGTTCACCTGGACCGGACCGGACACAGAATGGGTTCCGACTCAGCAGACCACCGGTAACCCGAGCCGAACCTCGGCTGTTAGGACTGGTTCCGTGAGCTGCTACTCGTTAACCGTTAATAACACACACACACACACACACACACACACACACTCAGACTCAGCTGACGCTGTCAGTGTGGACCGAACCGCCGGGACAATGTCTGACAACCAGAGCTGGAACTCCTCCGGTTCCGAGGAGGATCTGGAGCCCAGAGAAGAGTCCGGACATCCCGTCGGTACCGGGGAGTTCAGCGGGATCCTCAGCAAGGTGAGTCCCGTTATTCACCGAACTGGATCGGTCACCGGGGGGGGGGCGGATCCGGTATAATTTGTTTCCCATCAGTGTTCGGGGGACAGTTATCTCCTGGTGGGCGGAGCTAATACCAGCAGGTAACAACACCTGTGTGACGTCACGTGAAGCTCGAGTCGGGACCAGAACCGGGTCAGCTTCGCCGGCGGCGGTGTAAACAACACCTGTCCTGTCCCCGCGTCACCATATGTTCCGCGTCGGGGGCGCGCGCGCTCTAACGGGATCAGCCGCCGGGCGCGCGCGCAAACGCAAGCGCTGACCCGCTGAACCAAGCACAATGCGAGATTAGGCAGGTCCGGTCCAGTCGGGATTAACGAGCCCGGCTCGGATTACGCGTGACCCGTGTTCTGTTTTGTAATCCCGCAGTGGACCAACTACATCCACGGCTGGCAGGACCGGTGGCTGGTTCTGAAGAACAACACGCTGAGCTACTACAAGGCCCAGGACGAGACCGAGTACGGCTGCAGGGGCTCGCTGTGCCTCAGCAAGGCCGTGATCAGCGTAAGCCCGGTTCTGACCCACACACACACACACACACACACACACACAGTCAGAACCAGCAGCCGCCACCAGAACCGGCCCAGGAGCCGTCACAAGCCTCGTCACGTGACTCGGCCCCGGAGCCGTCAGGTGACCGGGCCGGTCCAAACAGAACCCGGGTCAGATGACGGGCTCTGGGTCAGGACCCGGGTCACACGTGTCAGACTGGTACCGACTGAGTGTAAAGTTTGTGACTCGTCATGTGACTCGTCATGTGACCGCCCCCCCCCATTTTTAGAACCTGGTGGGTTAGTAAGTGCACAGTGGCCTGGTTCTGTCTTTCACTGGACCTGGTTCTGGTGGCCGGGTTAATTTTCACTGGATCATGGGGGGGGCAGACAGGAAGTGAGGCGCCTCCTCATCACATGTGACTTCCTCCACACTGGGGGGGTCAAGAAACAGTGTGTGTGTTCTTACTGTCACTCACTGTTGATTGATCTTTCCTCTTCCTTGGGGGGGACAGAATGGCGCCAGGTTCTGTGTTAAAAATGTCTGACCTGGCATGCCATGTGGTTCTGGTCTGGTCTGGAGTCCAGGTCCAGGTCCAGGTCCAGGTCTCTCTGTGTTCTGGACTGGTGGGAAAACGCTCTGTCAGTTTCCTTAAAAGGTCGGTTCCCCTCCGGTCCTGTGGGACAGAGCAGAGCGATCAGAACAGGCTGAGGCCCGCCGGGTCACACACACACACACACACACACACACACACTGTCCGACCCAGCACCGGTTCTGATTCAGTGCGCTCGGGTCGACCCACCTTGCGGTTCTGTCTTTCAGCCTCACGAGTTCGACGAGTGCCGACTCGACGTCAGCGTCAACGACAGCGTCTGGTACCTGAGGGCGCAGGACCCGGAGCACCGGCACCAGTGGATCGAGTCCATCGAGCTGCACCGGGTGAGTCCGGCTCCCGGTCCGGCTCCCGGTCCGGCACCGCCAGCACCGGCACCGGCAGAACGCGGTTAAGTTCTTCTTCTCTGCTCTAAAACGGCAGCGGGACTTCCTGCGCACGCGCTGTTTTTAAAACCAGAGAAGAAGAACTGTGGCGTTTATCGACACATGAGGCGTGACATCGGGCGGAGTACGAGTTAGTACACAGGCCAGTACTAGCTAGTACACAGGCCAGTACTCAGCCAGTACTTTAGGAAGTACCTGAGGTATTTGTGATACTAGTATCTGTGTGGGGGCGGTGTAACTGCTGGAGAAGCACCATCTGTGTCTCATCTTCAACGCTCACCATTTTGTGTGTGTGTGTGTGTGTGTGTGTGTGTGTGTCTGTGTCTGTGTGTGTGTGTGTGTGTGTGTGTGTGTGTGTGTGTGTGTGTGTGTGTGTGTGTGTGTGTGTGTGTGTGTGTGTCTCCATCAGAGTGTCAGAGGGGGGAGGACAGGAAGGGGAGGAGTCCCGGGGACAGTAATCATCCCTCCACCGCCGGTGCGTTCCAGTGTGTCGTTACTCTGCTGCTTCAGTCAGAGTGTGTGTGTGTGTGTGTGTGTGTGTGTGTGTGTGTGTGTGTGTGCACTGCTGCAGTCCATAAAACACACACACACACACCACCTTCAGCCTGCCTCACAGGAAAACACCAACGACTCACTCACCGTCCTCAGTGTGGGGAAACCCCCCCACTGATCCACACACACACACACACACACACACACACACACACACACACACACACACACACACACACACACCACCCCACCCACAGTGAGTCACCGCTGACACACACATATTACTCACAGCAGCTCCAGCGTCGCCACGGAGACACAACACATCTAAATATGAACACAACAGTGTTTCTAGGATACAGCCTGTGTGTGTGTGTGTGTGTGTGTGTGTGTGTGTGTGTGTGTGTGCGACACATCAAAATGTTGGGCTTTTTTTACGCAGCTTCTGTTTGCGTTGTTAAACCTCTGCAGTGTGTGTGTGTGTGTGTGTGTGTGCGTGTGTGCAGTGAAGCTTTAATAACCACACACACACACACACACACACACACACACAGTGTCGTCAGTGCTGGGGGGGGGGGTTACTCCTGGTCGTTGACCGACAGTGACCCCCCCCCCCCCGCCGGTCACGTGTGTCTGCCGCCCCCTGCTGGTAGAAACCGGGCGGCGTCTCTTAAAGGGACGGCGTCAACCGAGCTGTTGCGCAAGAACGGAACAGGAAGTCCAGTTTCAGTTGCCATGGTTACGGCCAATCAACACTCTTGATTATTATTACTTCATTCTAATGACGTCATGCGTTTGTTTCTGATGTAACTCGACCCTGAACGCGGGTCCTGGGCCGGTTCTGGGCGGTCCTGGGCCGGTTCCGGGCCAGTCCTGGAGCAGGACTCACCTGTCGCCCTCTGTTTCGGACCTCAGGCGGATTCGGGCTACGGTTCCGAGTCCAGTCTGCGCAGACACGGCTCCATGCTGTCGCTCACGTCGGCCACCAGCGGCTTCTCCGCCACCTCCACCTCCTCCTTCAAGGTCAGACGTGCCTGAGTGCGTGTGTGTGTGCGTTTCCGGGGCTGGTTCTGGAGAACCCGGGCCTGACCGCGGTCTGTCGGTTCCGTCCAGAAGGGGCACAGCCTGCGGGAGAAGCTGGCGGAGATGGAGACGTTCCGGGACATCCTGTGCCGGCAGGTGGACACGCTGCAGAGATACTTCGACAGCTGCTCCGACGCCGAGTCCAAGGACGAGCTGCAGCGAGACAAGAGTAAGAACCAGAACCGGCCGCGGGTTCTGGACCCGCCACAGTCCTGTCAGCGTGTGACTCAGAGAGCAGCTATCCCACACACACACACACACACACACACACAGCCTGCTATTGTTCTCCTCACCGCCCCCACCCCACCCCTCCCCTCGCTGAAGATGAGACCGGGCCATTGTCGCCCGGCCCGGTTCTGCTGTGAGTTGTGAATGGGTCCGGATCCGTCCCGTGTTCTGAGCGCCGTCTCTTCTTTCCAGTCGTGGAGGACGACGAGGACGACTTCCCCCGACCCGACGGAGAGTTCCTGCAGAGCAAAGACAAGCGTGAGTTCTTTAAAATTAAAAATAAATAAATCTGCCGTGTTCCTCTGGAAAACGTTCACGATTAGTAATAACCAGAACCGACCCGACCCGACCCGCAGTGTTCCAGAACCTGAGCCCGCGGGGAATCAACGGCATCGACTTCAAGGGCGAAGCCATCACGTTCAAGGCCACGACGGCCGGGATCCTGGCCACGCTGTCCCACTGCATCGAGCTCATGGTGAAGAGGGAGGACAGCTGGCAGAAGAGGCTGGACAAGGTCCGGAACCGCGCGGCAGAACCCGGCAGAACCCGGCAGAACCCGGCAGAACCCGGCAGGCTCCGCCCTCTAACTCCGCTTTGTTTCGCAGGAGGTGGAGAAGAGGAGGAGGATCGAGGAGAGCTACAAGTCCGCCCTCAACGAGCTCAAGAAGAAGTCTCACTTCGGGGGTCCGGATTATGAGGTGAGGTGACTTCCTGGTTTTTCCCATGATGCAATGGGAGAGCGGGCTCACCTGACGTGTCCCCGCCCCCCCGCTCCGCCCTCAGGAGGGACCCCAACAGCCTCATCAACGAGGACGAGTTCTTCGACGCCGTCGAAGCCGCGCTGGACCGACAGGACAAGATGGAGGAGCAGGTGAGCTGCCGGGACAGAGTCCCCCCCCGCCCCCGAAAACAAACGCACCCGTGTCTCACCTGCGTCTCACCTGTGTCTCCAGTCTCAAACCGAGAAGACCAGGATCCAGAGGTCCAGCCCGGTCCCCCTCCCAGACCTCTACTCCAGCACCGGATCGCACCGCTTCTCTGACAAGGTGCTTAAAAACCCGTCGCAACCAGAACCCGCTCCACCTGCTCCACCCCCCCCGTCTCACCTGCTCGCTCTGTCCCCAGGTGGAGGAGATGGTGCAGAGTCACGTGACCTACTCCCTGCAGGACGTGGGCGGAGACGCCAACTGGCAGCTGGTCGTGGAGGAAGGAGAGATGAAGGTAGGACGCTCGGCGACCAACGTTTACATCGCGGTTCTGGATTGGTTCTGCCTACATCCTGTGTGTGTGTGTGTGTGTGTGCGTGTGTGTGTGTGTGTGTGTGTGTGTGTGTGTGTGTGTGTGTGTGTGTGTGTGTGTGTGTGTGTGTGTGTGTGTGTGTGTGTGTGTGTGTGTGTGTGTGTGCGTGTGTGTGTGTGCGCGCCCAGGTGTACCGCAGGGAGGTGGAGGAGAACGGGATCGTCCTGGACCCCCTAAAGGCGACCCACTCGGTGAAGGGGGTGACGGGTCACGAGGTCTGCCACTACTTCTGGGACACGGCGTACCGCAACGACTGGGAGAGTGGGTTCTGCCGCCGCGACCCGGTTCTGGTTCTGGTTCTGGTTCTAGCTCGGGTTCCTCACGTGTCCTCTGCTCCCTCTAGCCACCATCGAGAACTTCAACGTGGTGGAGACGCTGTCGGAGAACGCCGCCATCATCTACCAGACGCACAAGGTGAGAGGCGGCGAGGAGGTGGGGGGCGGCTGTCATCATGGCGCCGTGTGTGTGTGTGTGTGTGTGTGTGACATCACGCGATGACATCATGTGGTGACATCACGCGTTGCAGCGGGTGTGGCCGGCGTCGCAGAGGGACGTGCTCTACCTGTCGGCCATGAGGAAGATCGTGGCCACCGACGAGAACGACCCGGACACCTGGCTGGTCTGCAACTTCTCCGTGGACCACGATGACGCGCAGGTGAGACGCTGGTCCGGTCCGGTCCGGGTCCGATCCGGGTTTGCGGCGCCGAGCGTGACCCGTCCCTGTCGCTGTGTGCAGCCGTCCAACAGGTGCGTCCGTGCCAAAATCAACATCGCCATGATCTGCCAGACGCTGGTGAGTCCACCAGAGGGAGACAGAGAGCTGAGCAGAGACAACGTCCTGTGTAAGATCACATACGTCGCCAACGGTGAGTCACACACACACACACACACACACACACACACACACACACACACACACACACACACACACACACACACACACACGCACACACACACACACACACACACACACACACACACACACACACACACACACACACACACACACACACACACACACACACACACACACACACACACACACACACACACACACACACACACACACACACACACACACACACACACACACACACACACACACACACACACACACACACACACACACACACACACACACACACACACACACACACACACACACACACACACACACACGCACTCACACACACACACACACACACACACACACACACACACACACACACACACACACACACACACACACACACACACACACACACACACACACACACACACACACACACACACACACACACACACACACACACACACTCACACACACACTTTAAATTGATCTCATGTGGAAACCTGCTCTGACAGAAAGAGACAAGCGCTGTGGAGCTCAAACCTCTGTGTGTGTGTGTGTGTGTGTGTCTGTCTGTGTGTCTGTGTGTGTGTGTGTGTGTGTGTGTGTGTGTGTGTGTGTGTGTGTGTGTGTGTGTGTGTGTGTGTGTGTGTGTGTGTGTGTGTGTGTGTGTGTGTCTGTGTGTGTGTGTGTGTGTGTGTGTGTGTGTCTGTGTCTGTGTGTGTGTGTGTGTGTGTAGTGAACCCGGGGGGGTGGGCCCCGGCCTCCGTGCTCCGGGCCGTGGCGAAGCGAGAGTACCCCAAGTTCCTGAAGCGCTTCACCTCGTACGTCCAGGAGAAGACGGCGGGAAAACCCATTTTATTCTGACGCAGGTGAGACCTTCGTCATCACCTTCATCATCACCTTCATCATCATCATCATCATACGTGTCATCATGAAGGTTTTCTGTCTGTCCAGCATCGGGACATGAGGACAGACGTCCCCCCCCATGAAGCCATGAGGACGCCCCGTCTTCAGGCTGACCGCTGCTCCGGCTTCCTGTGTGTGTGTGTGTGTGTGGTCGCCCTCTGGTGGCTGCACTCACACATCAACATGAATCAAAATGGGGGTCAAAGGTCGCCCCCCCCCCACCACCACCACCAGGGGTGACGACGAATAGTTAAGAGAAATGTAAGAAGTTTGTAAACAAAGATTCACTTCCTGCTTCCTGTCGATTTTTTCTAACGAGCTTTATCGATCGATCGATCGATCGATCGGTTCGAGTCCGAGCCGAGACCGGACCTCTCATGAAAGCGCCGGGCCCCGGCGCCGACGGAGGGACGGGCCCCCCGGCTTCAAGTCGCAGCACTTCCTGTTCCTGTCAGGTGACCTGTAAATAAGGAGCCCCGCCCCCGCTGCCTTAGAGAGACAGGAGCACGTAGCTTCAGTGCCTCCTCCAGAACGGTTCTGCACGGGTTCTACTGGGTTCCGCCCAGAGCTGAATGTAACCAGAGCTACGCCTGTTCTTGTAAATAAAGTTTGTTGATACAGACGCACTTCCTGCCCCCGAACCAATAAAGTTTAACTCCAGGTTCAAACGCAGTCGCATTTATTCTTCACGTACATCATCACATTAATAAGTTAGCACCGCACATTCGGAAACAGAACCCGGGCCGGACCGACTTCCCCCGCGCCGTGACATCATCACGCCGTCCCTCCACGGTATACACGGTATACAGCAGCTCCTTAAAGGGACAGTGCGGGACGTTTCCAGCGGAGCTGCAGCAGCAGAACCGGGCCTGCTGCCAGAAATAAAACTCAAGTGAGGAGAACGAATCCGTCCGCGTACGGGACACGGGTCCCGATCCGGATCCTGGACTCCCAGTCGTCTCTGCAGCGTTCACATGCAGTCAAATGGCACAAACGTAGTCCGCCGGGTTTTGGCCCGTTAGTGTTTTAACGACCGGGTCCCGGGCGCAGCCTTCAGAACCGCCTCGGGTTCTCCCGGAGCGTCCGTCGACTTCGAGGGTCGGACCGTTCTCAGCATCGGTCGTCTTTTTGCGAACCAATATCCATCAGGTTCGTTTTAGATCTGCGGGCGGAAAAAAGGAAAAGGTTCAGCGCTCGCTCTGTGTGTGTGTGTGTGTGTGTGTGTGTGTGTGTGTGTGTGTCTCCTGTTGTGGGTCATGTGACTCTTGACGAGGTGCCCGGCAGCCAGGGCGGCCATCAGGGACAGCTCTCCCGCCAGGACGGCGGCGCAGACCACGCGGGCCAGCTGCCGCGCGTTCTCGCCGGCCCGGTCCGGACTGGTTCCCTGGACCCCGAGCATCTGGAGACAGGCCTGCTGGGGGGGCAGGTTGGTGCCCCCCCCCACGGTGCCCAGCTCGATGGAGGGCATGGTGCAGCTGATGTACAGGTCGTCCCCGTCCGGGCCGGCCCGCTCCATCTGGGTGATGCAGTTGGAGCTGCCCACGGTCTGAGCCGGGTCCTGGAACGGGACGGGGCGTGTGAGTCGTCATCGCGCGTGCTGCGTGTGTGTGTGTGTGTGTGTGTGTGTGTGCTGGGCGCTCACCTGTCCGCACGCGATGTAGATGGCTGCCACGATGTTGGCGGCGTGCGCGTTGAAGCCGCCGACGCTGCCGGCCATGGCCGAGCCCACCAGGTTCTTGTTGATGTTCAGCTCCACCAGGGCGGCCGTGCTGCTCTTCAGAACCTGCGGGGGGACCCGAGTCAGCGACGAAAGCGGACGGCGGCGCCATCGTTTTTTTTCCGGACGCGCCTTTACCTCGCGGACGACCTTGGCGGGGACGGTGGCCTCGCACACGGCCGACTTGCCCCGGCCCAGGATCCAGTTGATGGCGGCCGACTTCTTGTCGGTGCAGAAGTTCCCGCTGAGCGACATCACCTCCACGTCGGGATGCTGCTGCTGCAGCGCGTGCAGGGCCTTCTCCGTGCCCTGGGTCACACACACACACACACACGGTGAGCGGTGTTCTGGCAGAACCGTGCGGACCGCAGGAGGTTCTGACCCACCTTGGAGAGCATGTTCATGCCCATGGCGTCTCCGGTCTCCGACTGGAAGCGGACGTACAGGTTCCTCCCGGCTAAACCCACCAACACCTTCTCCAGGCGAGCGAACCTGGCGGGAGCGGAGCATCAGTGTGTGTGTGTGTGTGTGTGTGTGTGTGTGTGTGTGACCCGTACGCGTGGTTCCGGCTCGGTTCTGCGCTCTGACCTGCTGGTCTGGTCGAACACGTCTTTGATGAGGCTGAAACCCTCCGTCGTCTCCAGCCAGGACTTGACCTCCGCGGCCCGGCACGCCGAGGGCAGCCGCACCAACGGGCCGCGGGTCATGCTGTCCGCCAGGATCCTGCTGCTGCAGCCCCCGCTCAGCTGGAGGGGGGGGGGGCACAGAGTCAGTACACACACACACACACACACACACACACACACACACACACACAGTAAACACAGCTGGATGCGCCTTACAGAAAGCGCCCGGCAGCCTCTGTTGGTGCTGGCGACCAGGCAGCCCTCCGTGGTCGCCATGGGAACGTAGAACCGCCGCCCGTCCAGCGGGAGGGGCCCGGCCACGCCCACCGGCACCGGCATGTACCCGATGACGTTCTCGCAGCAGGTGCCCATCACCTGCGGGAGCAGAAGACGCGAACACGTTTGTTAAAAAAAAAAAACAAACAAACAAACAAACAGATCTGGCGGGTTTTCCCGGCGCCGCCTCCACCTTGGCGTAGTCGTAGTCCTTGTACGGCAGGTGGTCCAGCGCCGAGGGGGCGGGCAGTTTGGGCGCCAGCATCGCCCGCCTGACGGACACGCCCCGCTCCGGTGTCTCCAGCGCCGCCTCCAGCTTGTAGTTGAGGATGTGGCGCGCGTTGACCAGGTCGATGACCTCGGCGTCGCTGAGGAAACGGGGTCCTCTCTGAGGACAGACCAGAGGTTAGACACGTCCCGGGCCTGCGGCGTCCCGGGCCTGCGGCGTCCCGCGTGTCCAGGGGGGGGGGGGTGTGTTTACCTCAGGATCCGACAGGACGGCCACACACTCCTCCAGCGCTCGCCGCTTCGGGTCGCCGAGACGAACGGGACGGCACGAATCCACCTCGTCCGCGGAGGACGACTTCTCGTCGGGGGGGAGTTTGGCGTCGGCCGCGGGGGCGGGGCCGGTCGCCGGGACGCCGTTGGCGACCTTGTGCGGCCTCTGGGCCGGGGGGTCCCTGCGGCAGCAGTCGCCCGACGCCCAGGGCTTCTGGGCCGCGGCGGGGCCGATGATGGCGCCGCGGAGGGACAGGGACGACTCCGTGTCCGTCTGCTCGAAGAAGACGTACTTGACGGCGAGGAGCAGGGCGAGGCCCAGCGTGATCACCTGCTCCACGTCCATGCTGGTGGCGGGGGAGGGGGGCGGAGACAGGGGGGTCAGGGGCGTTCCCTCGCGCGGGTCAGAGGAAGTGAGTTGGGTTCTTACCTGGTGAGCTTCAGGGGCAGCGCGGCGCCGCCGGCGTCCAGCCTCTTCTCGACGGAGCCCTCGCCGGTTTCGTTGTGACCCGGGTTCTCGGCCGCCAGCCGAGCGTGAGCGTGGACCAGCGCCAGGCCCAGAGACTGAGGGGGAGTCGGGAGACAGTTAGACCGGAACCAAACGGGACGGGGGCGAGCGCCGGGTCCCGGGCCCTCACCATGATGATCTTCACCCTCTGGGTCACGGGGTTGGGCTTGTTGTCCTCCTCCTCCTCCAGGACGCGGGCGAAGTGGCTGAGCTGCCACACGGGTCGGCCCTCGCGACTCTCCCGGGACAGCTGCGGGTCACAAATGTCAGACGTGTGTGTGTGTGTGTGTGTGTGTGTGTGTGAGCCCCGGGTCGGGTCCGAACCGGCCTCACCTCCAGAACCAGAGAGACGCAGGCGGGGAAGAGGGTCATGAAGACAAAGTAATTGGCCAGGACGGACATGCAGCCGAAGCAGCACATGATCTCCAGCTGGGGAACACCTGGAGAACACAGGACGGGTTAAAAGGTTCCGCCCGCAGAACCCGCAGAACCCACAGAACCCGGCCGCAGGTTCCTCACCCGACATGGTGCCGATCCCGATGACCAGACACTCCACCAGGGCGTCCAGGGTGAAGGTGGGGCCCACGATGGCCATGCCCCGGGAAATGTTCTCCCTCACCTCCTCCTGTGGGGGGAGGAGGAGCAGCGGTCAGCGACACCTCACCTGCGCCCAACCCCCCCACCCCCCCCGAACACCTGGGCGGAGACTCACCTGCGAGTCGGAGCTGAGGGCGAACTTGGCGAGGGCGCAGGCCTTGGACAGGTCGATGAGGAGGAGGAAGAAGGGCAGCGCTTCGCTGGGAGGAAACCGCAACACGTTAGGTCGCCACTTCCTGTCGCGCGCGCGTCACGCGTGTAACCGCGTGTTTCAGCCGTGTTTCAGGCGTGTTTCAGGCGTGTTTCAGGCGTGTTTCAGGCGTGTTTCAGGCGTGTTTCAGCCGTGTTGGCTCTCGTACTTACTTGAGGCCCGTCAGCTCTTTGCCAAAGAAGTGGATGACCACTGTGCTGAAAACAAAGCTGGAGAACACCGTGAACAAACCGGCGATACCTGCGAGAGAGAGAGAGGGGGCGGGGTTTAAAGCGCCGCGCCGCCTTTTCTCGGACGCGGCGCCGCCCGAGCTTCGCCGGTACCGACCCAGTATGTATTTGGATCCCAGCTGCCGCAGGTTCTTGAACTGGAAATAGATGTAGACGATGGCCACGCAGCGAGTGACGGTCAGGACGATGAGGTCGCTGCTGTGGACCTTCTGTGGGGGGGAAACGCAGAACGTGAACGAGCGCGACGTGACCCGGGGTGGCGCCGGACCCGACCCGACCCGAGAGGCCTCACCTCCTCCACCGCGGGGCACTCGTTCCAGCGGCACACCTGGCCGCCCGCCGCCAGGCCGTTCATGGACACCAGGCACACGGCGAGGGCCAGCGTGCCCACGATCACCTCCCACGGGTGCGAGGCCACCAGCAGGCCGTGGAGCCTGAACAGGTGCGCCAGCATGGCGGCCGGACTGACGTCACGACCGACGTCACGACCTGAGGAGGAGGAGGAGGAGAGACAAGGCCGCACCTCAGAAACAAGATGAATCACAGACGTCAACCGATATATGATCTATAATCATTAAAGATGCTGCTGATGGCAGCGTCACGTGATCAGAATATTTCCACAGATCAATTACTTCATGTGTACGCGCAGTACTCGGCTCCTTTACCACCAGTTACTGCGTCAGCTGCTGCTAATGTTGTTATTACTATTAGAGTTTGTTTGTGTAAAAGGAGACGCGCAGGGAAACGTTGCACAACGTGTGTGTGTGTGTGTGTGTGTGTGTGTGTGTGTGTGTGTGTGTGTGTGCGCGTAGCCGCGGCAGGACAGACGTCACACAACGAGCGCGAGGACGACACACAATCACACACACACACACACACACGAACTGAACAAACTGCACAGAGTGAACCGCGCGACACAAGTCACACAAACGACCGACTCCGGGCTAACGTGCTAAACGGTTAGCGGTTAGCGGCTAGCGTTAGCTTCGTTAGCCGTCACGCCCGGAACCGACCGACAAGGTCACTCCGCCGCGTCACGCGGTGGTTTAAACAGTTACCGTAAGAACAACACGCGGCCCGTAACCCCGCACACCTGCACAGGTGAGTTCCGCCGCGCGTCAGACACTCGCTCCCATGATTCGGAGCCCTCCGCGGGTCGCTGTGGTTTAACTGGCAGCTCCTTCCTCCTGGTTTACGAAAACCAACATGGCGGCCCGCACGCCCCTTGCGTCAGTTTTTACGTCGTACGTCAGGGAGGAGGGGGGCGTGGTCAGAAGGGGACGCGGAGACATTTAAAAGCGACGGTTCTCCGTAGTTTTTCAAGCGATACTCGTTTTTTCTCTTGTTTTTCTTAGCACAGTATGAAGCTAATGCGCTTATGACGTCATTGCGTGTGTCAGGCGTCAGGTATGAGAGTGACAGGCACGTTTGACAGGTTCTCCGCCCTGTAACATAGTCAGGGGCCAATGTAATGAATGAGATGAGATTTACAACACAAAAAGGTTTTCATGCATCTGAATTCACATTTAACTGTAGTTACTAATATTTAATATTATATATATATAAATATATATAAATAACTTCCACCACCAACACTATCTGTTGTCATTTTCTTCTTCTTCCTGCTTGTCATCAACACGTGATGTGTGGACGTTATCATGGATCATGGGTTCGGTGGTGGGACTCGGTCCTCCGACTTTAAATACCACAGATCAGCCTGCACTGGTCTGCACGACACTGACACGCATGTGCTGCTATTTTTAGTGAGCGAGGGTCTATGAGCCAGTTCCTCTTAAGCCCGTGTGACAAACTTCTCTTTCAAAATGCAAATATGTGGGGGGAAAAAGTTCCGGGTGCAGCTTCACCTGCACAACTCCTGTGTGTGTGTGTGTGTGTGTGTGTGTGTGTGTGTGTGTGTGTGTGTGTGTGTGTGTGTGTGTGTGTGTGTGCGCGCGCGCTCACTTTCAGAAAACTCCGGCCACGCGGTTTTCATTTATCCTCGGGACCGCTGTGGGATGGAGGGGCTGTACTCGCGCTCTTCATTTACTTTTACATCGTCATATACTGTATTTCGGGTGGTGTGTGTGTGTGTGTGTGTGTGTGTGTGTGTGTGTGTGTGGGGGGGGGTCAGCTCTCATCTGTCACATGAGCGCAGGTAGGCGCGTTCCTCAGCCCCTCCCTCTTTCCGTCCCCCCACCCTTCTCTCTCCGTCTTCTCTGACACATAACACGAGCCGCTGTGATTCGGATCGTACATGTTGTGACCATGTCACAGATTAAATCTCGGAATAACATTTGAATTAGGAGGAGTGAGGGGGGCGGGGAGGGGGGCGACGGGCGCGTAAAAGCGGACGTGCGTAAAATGGCACGGAAGCTCCGGCTGACTTCCTCGGCGCTCCCTCGCTTCACGGTGCGACAGACCGAAACGGCCGGAGACTGAAGTCCGCTTCTTCTCCGCTCTCCGTCTCTCCGCTGCCTCCGAGCGCGCCTATGGGTCCAGGTGAGTCGGCACCGTCGAAGCGCGCAGCGTGACGCCCAGGTGCGCGCCGCCGCTCCGACTCTCTCCGGAATGAAAGCGGGATGCTGGTTGCGCGCGGGACCGAGGCGGCGGCGGCGGCGGCTGCTGCTGCCGCTGCTCGCGCCGCTGCGCCTCCTCCTGCTGACGCTGTGCGTCCTGCTGCTGCTCAGCGTCAAGTTCAGCCTCGGCCCCGAGCCCCTGCCCACCCCCACCCCCGCGCCCGCGCGTCACCACGACGTCCCGACGTTTCACCGGTACAACGTCGCCTGTTCGGCCATATACGACATGGACCCGGTGGAGGTGGGCCGGTCCCTGGTGATCCGCAGGGCGCGGGTCGTGGACGACCCGGACGAGGGTCTGGTGAACCTGACCTCGCACTGCCCGACCTTCCTCAGGGCCCGAGGCTACGACGATGACGCCTGCGTGTCGCGGGAGGAGCGCGACTTCCCCCTGGCCTACTCGCTGGTGGTGCACAAGTCGGCGTGGATGGTGGAGCGGCTCATCAGGGCGCTGTACTCGCCCGGGAACGTTTACTGCGTCCACTATGACCGGAAGTCCTCGGCCCCGTTCGTCTCGGCCATGGAGGGCCTGGCCCGCTGCCTGCCCAACGTCTTCGTCGCCTCCAGGCGCGAGTCCGTCTTCTACGCCGGCATCAGCCGACTGAAGGCCGACCTCAACTGCCTGTCCGACCTCCTGGGGTCGGAGGTGAAGTGGAGGTACGTCATCAACCTGTGCGGCCAGGACTTCCCGCTCAGGTCCAACATCGAGCTGGTGTCGGAGCTGAGGCGGCTGAACGGGTCCAACATGCTGGAGACCAGCCGGCCCACGGCGCAGAAGAGGCAGCGGTTCACCTTTCGCTACGAGCTCAGGGACGCCGCGTTCGAGTACGGGAAGCTGCCGGTGAGGACGCAGGAGGCGAAGCCGCCGCCGCCGCACGGCATCGAGATGTTCTCCGGAAACGCCTACTTCGTCCTGTCCCGGGACTTCGTGGCGCACGTGGACTCGTCGGCGGTGGCGAGGGACTTCCTGGCCTGGTCCGAGGACACCTACTCGCCGGACGAGCACTTCTGGGCCACGCTGGCGCGGCTGCCGGGCGTGCCCGGGGAGGTTCCCCGCTCCGGGCCCGACATCACGGACCTGATGAGCCGGACCCGGCTGGTGAAGTGGCACTACCTGGAGGAGCGCCTGTACCCGCCGTGCACCGGGGCGCACGTGCGCAGCGTCTGCATTTTCGGCGCGGCGGAGCTGCGATGGCTGCTCAGCTACGGCCACTGGTTCGCCAACAAGTTCGACCCCGGGGTGGACCCGGTCGTGATCCAGTGCCTGGAGGAGAAGCTGGAGGAGAGGCAGAACCGGTTCCGGTCCGCGGCGTCGCCGGGCTGCCGGAGAGGGAACTCTAACGTCTGATCGTCTGGACCTGACGTCAGTTTGATGATTCGTTTGTGAACGATCAATACGACGAGGCTGGAGTTCCCTCAGTCCACCCAAACTGTGCGTGTGTGTGTGTGTGTGCGATCTCCGGGCAGAGGGACCAGTTTGTGAGTGTGTCAGTGACGGGCCCAACATGCCCCGACCTGGTTCTGCAGTTACACAACTCGTCGCTGTCGTCAACAACACACACGATCCTCGCCGTTGTGCGTCCGTCGTACGGTGCAGCCCGACTTCCTGCATCGTGATGATGTCACCAGTAACAGATGGACGTGTTCGCATTATTGGCCCAGTCGCAGACAGGGAGGGTCGGCGGCGCGGGTCGGAACACACACACACACACACACACACACACACACACGGCGTTGTTGGTGCGTCATGTCCCAGCGTGTTGTTGACTTCAGAGCTCTGTGCTTCCTCCTCGGGCGGGGTGGTGGTGGTGGTGTGTGTGTGTGTGTGTGTGTGTGTGTGTGTGTGTGGCTTCTTAGGTTCCAGTAAATTATTAATCTTTAATTGGGGGGGTGGGGGTGGGGGTGGGGGGTGTGACCCGGCATGGGAACGCAACACTTGTGTGCACCAGGTGAAGCGTGTCAGGTGTTTTCTGCAGTGATGACGATGATGATGATGATGATGATGATGATAACCAAAGATGTAAATGCTTCTTTTAACTGTTGGAAGAGGATGACTGGTTCTGTTGGACCCGGGCCCGGTAGTTTGTGGTACCGCTGGCCCGGCGGCATCGCCCCTCCACGAATAAAATCCCCCTTCCCCAGAAAAACGCCGTGTAACGTGTCGCTGGGTTTGTGTTTGTTGGTTTGTCGTCGCCCTCGCAACGGATCACGTGACACACACACACACACACACACACACACACACACACACACACACACACACACACACACACACACACACGGACTGCAGGACCCGTCTGGGTTTGGACCGGGCCCGCGGCGCTGCCTGTTTATTTACCCGTCGGTCTCGGGGCGGTGGACTTCTTCACACGACGACACCGGCGCCTCAGCAAAGCCGAGAGAAAAGGTGAGTCATGTTCAGGTGTCGGGTTTCTCTGCAGACACACACACACACACACACACACACACACACACACACACACACACACCCTGAGACGCCTCACAGCTCCTCTGTTACAGAGAACCTGGTGTCGGGGGAACAGATTTCTTTAATTACTTAAAAAAATAAAACTCTGTGTGTGTGTGTGTGTGCGCGTGTGTGTGTGTGTGTGTGTGTGTGTGTGTGTGTGTGTGTAGTTCAGATGGGTTCAGATGGGTTCAGGTTTTCCACTCCACCGTTTCTACGTGTGTGTGATCATCAGTGAGTGGATTTACTGGAGGACAAGTAAGTCACGCCTGTTTTTCTAAAAAAACATGACTTCATCGCTTCTGGATCCACGTCGGTTCTGGTCCGGTACCAGACGGGCGGACCGGGTTCAGCAGCAATAATGGATCCTTTCATAAACGTAATACGAGTACACACAGAGTACACACAGAGTACTGCACCACACAAATAACTCAACTTCCCTACAGCAAAGGATTCTGGGAGATTTGTGCCGAACCCAGAACCAGTTCCCTCTTCTTCACCTGACGGCCCGGTGGCTGGTTCCGACAGAACCGAGCTCGATTTAAAAAAAAAAAAAATCTCCTTGTCGCCCCCCAGTGGCGCCGGTGTGAACTGCATCATGTCCACACCCGCAGCTTCACACCCTGTTCTCCACTCCTTCTGGGTGAAGTACCTCTGCTTTACTACCAGTTACTGCATCACTCAGCTGATGCAGTAACTGGTAGTAAAGCAGAAGTAGCAGTAACACATTTTAAAAAATGTGTATTGGGTGTATTTGTACTACAAGTTTGACTGAAAAACAAAGAAAGCGTCTTGGTGTTGGGCTGAGCTGCTTATTTATTATCATTATTATTATTATTATTATTATTATTATTATTATTATTATTATTATTATAGTTAAATAAGGATCAGCACAGAGGATGTGTTCCTGTTCAGGTGACAGCCAGGAAATCAAGGCCGCACCTGTTGTGTAACGTCTTTTTTTTGTTGGTCTGTTTTTCTTCCTGAAAGGTTTCAGCACCAGAACCTGATCCGGGCCTGCAGCCAAAGCAGCCAGCTGTTTCCTCGAAAGAAGCGCCACTCAGGTTTTGTTTTTTGTTTTTTTATTTCTTCCTGAGGTCACGTGACCCGCCGCCGTCGGGCTATTTAGGCTAAACCTGACAACCAGCTGTGCGCCTTGGTTCAGTTCACGGCCGTGGACCCGGTTCTGCCAGAACCTGGCACATGTGGGCGTTCGGTTCGAAAAAAGAAACCTGACGAATAAAAGCCACAACGCTGAAGATCCAGTGAAGCTGCTCCAAACAATGCTGAGACGTGAATGACACACCTGTGTTTACAAAGGCCCACTCCTCTTTTAAGTATTTACTGTGTGTGTCTGTGTGTGTGTGTGTGTGTGTGTGTGTGTGTGTGTGTTACCACCTGGCTCATGGCTGCAAAACGGGGCCTGGGGACGAGCTCCTCATTACCTGCAGGAAACACCTGTAAATGCAGAAATACCTGTAAACACAAGCTAACAAACTGCAATGCTAGCTAGCGTCACGCTACCTGTGCCTGAAGCCAAACAAACCTTTAGCATAGCATTAGCATCACGTAAAGGTTAATTACTCCTTTAAAATAGCGTGTCCTACCTTCAGGTGGGTCACACGCCATCAAATTAACGCGCCGTTAGCGTCCGTTATCCCCTGAGAAATGGCGCCCGCGAGCCGCGGGGCCAGAGGCCTTGTGGGAAATGGAGTCGTGTTCAAACCCTGTTACAGTGGCGAAAGGGGCCTGTGGAACATGTCGCCGAGCGCATGTTAGCAAGCGACGAGGTGCTAAGCATGCTAATATAGCCACGCTGACAGCTAATGAACATGCTAACCAGCCAATTTACATGCTAACTAACATGCTAATCAGCCAATTTACGTGCTAACTAACATGCTAATCAGCCAATTTACCTGCTAACTAACATGCTAATCAGCTAATTAATCTGCCACCTGACATGCTAGCTGGCTAACTACCACGCTAAGCAGCCAACTAACGTGCTAACTAATACGCTAAAAGTGATTAGCGTGATATTCCGCCTTTAAGCCGACACTTCCAGAACAAACTGAACCAAAGATGCGAGCGCTAAAGGCGAATAAAACGCGCTGCTGTGTGATTCTCATTAAAATATGCAGAATCTGTTGAGCAGAATAAATCCTGTGCCAACACTTTTTAAATTTGGGGGTTAATTGTTTGTGTGCGTGTGTGTTAGCTTTGGGTTGCTGCCCTGCATTAATCATTGAAACACTTATTTGAATAAATGGAATGATCATTTTCACAGTTTTTTTTTCCCAGCGTAAACATCCCTTTCAGACAAAATGTAAATTCCATCTGAGTGTAATGTACTTAACAGATTAATGGCTGATTAAAGCAGCAGGGTGCGCGGTGTATTTATCTAAACACTTTATCTGGAGGAGAGAAGAAAAAGGGGGATTTGGATTTCAGCGCGTCTGGCGGTTTCGTGTTTCCCACGCTCGAAACGCCAGGCGACAAACACCGGTTTGTCCACGTTCAAATCAAGTGGTTTTGATTTCACAGACGGGGGTTGTGCGTCTCTGACCCGACAACTTCCTGGTCCGCGCGCACAAACTTTCACAAGTCGAGCGACAACGACAGTTTCCTGCTTCTTTCTGGACCCGCGGACGAGCGGGGAAAAATAAAAAAAAGAAGAAACGCCGGCATTTATCGTTGGATGGTGACACCAAGAGGAAGAAGTAAAACTATTTGCGCCATTTATTTTCCTCACAATAAGAAAGGTGGGGGGATGCTGCATCAGTGGACTTGATGAACTACAAATGAGCTGTATATTTTAACGCCTCTTTGACCGAGAGTGAAAGCCGCGCGCGCGGAAGAAATGATGAAGGAAAAAAAAAAAAAAAATTTGACACGGCGATCCTTGAAGATAACCAGGGTCAGCCCAAATATTCGAGTCTTTTTCACAGCGTTTCCACGATGACCTCTGCGGAGAAAGGAAAAATCCCGCGCAATAGACTTTGGTATTTAGAGTATGATCTGTGGTATTAAATCAATCAGCTGGTTTTTTTGTTGGAATCACATTTGGACTTCAGAGGAAAATATTTCAAAAAAGCCCCCACAACTCAAAGGTCGCCATGATTTATTTTAAAACACACACACACACACACACACACACACACACACAGCATAAAATACATTAAATACTTCCAGCACTTTGGAGTTTAAGGCCTTCTTAAAGTTTCTTGCCGATCACATGTTTGTTCTGTAGATTCAACATTATTTTTAATTCTTCTACTTCTTTGATTTTTTTTTTTTTTTTTTTTAATGCGTCGACTGAGAGTGTCACCTGATCCTCCAGATCAGCTGATAAACAGGAGACCCCACATATTTACATGCGGCCTGCCCGTTTAGCCGGGGGGGG
>JAFBJZ010000455.1:137500-157500 GCA_016785225.1 Psettodes erumei | reverse complement strand
TGTGTGTGTGTGTCTCAAACAGCAGCTTTTCTGATTAGCCGTTACCGTCTGGCGCCGAACGACTTAAGTTAAAAATGAGCATCCTGTGTGTGTGTGTGTGTGTGTGTGTGGATTAAAGCGTGAGTCCAACCTTCCTCGTCTTTCGAAAACGGGACGACGAAGACGAGCGGCGGGAGGAAAAGAAGAAACGCGTTCCCCTTCGGCGTCTCGCTCCGACGCGCTCCTCGAGCGGCGGGGGCGTGGGGTGGGGGGGTGGAGGGGGAGGCCGGGTCGGATCGTGAGCCGAGTCCAGTATTCCAGGCAGGACGGCGCTCCGGAGCGTCCACGTTTACCGATAAGCCGCCCTCCCCACCGTTCCCAGCGTCCGTCAGTTCCCTGGAGCGGTTCTCAAAAAGTGTCCCGTACCTTCTCCGTCCCGCAGCCCGGGAGCGTTCCCCCCGCGGCTCACCAGGCGGCGCTCTCGCCCATCTCCGGGCCCTGGTGGGACATGGGGGCGCTGTAGCTGGAGTTACTGGCCAGCGAGAAGGGGGGGCTGGGCCCGCCGCGCCGCCGCCGTACCCCTCCCCCGGGACGGGCTGCAGCGAGCTCGGCAGGCCCGGCTCCGGGCTGGGGGTCTCGGCGTGGGAGATCATGTCCGTGAACCTTTGGTCGTCCGAGGGGTGGTGGCCCGACCCCTCCATGGCCCCGGGCCCCGAGCCCAGGATGTAGGGGGACTCGGCCGGGGACTGAGCCTGAGAGGACGGGGGGCCGTGGGGGAAGAAGTCGTAGTTGCTCCCCGGTCCGTAGTAGTCGCCCTGGTATTCTGTGGAGAAGAAGAATAGGTGGGGGGGTTAGACTGTGAACACACACACACACACACACACACACACACACACACACGCACCGACCTAAGTGGTGAAATTGATCATGTCCAATTTCCAACCAACTGGGCTCCAGCAGCCTCTTTTGAGTGTATAAACAGCTCCACATGTCTCCACCCCCACCCCCCACCCCCACCCCCACCCCATCCACCCACACCCCCACCCCCCCCCCCCCCCCCTCAGCCCATTCGGCCCGCAGCCATGCGTGTCCCGCCGCTCGTCCCCCCGCTGAAAAGTTCTGGACGTGGATGACAGACTACGAAATGAGATCCCCCCCCCTTCCCACACGGGTCCACACACACACACACACACACACACACACACACACACACACACACACACACACGCACACACACGCACACACACACACACGCCAAGCAGGCTGTAAGTTAATACAAACCTTTGTGATGTCACTCATCCTCTGGGGACCATGAACCGGGGGGGGGGGGGGTGATCAGCTGATCCCCGTGTTTACAAACCGTCCCCGCGGCGACACGTTAATGACACGACAACGTCCCAATCCCGGCGCTCACCTGGATTTACACACATTTCCTGTTTCACCTGTGACACTGACTGACACGTTATTCATGAAGCCCGACGCAGACGGGAGCCGCCGCCGGTTAAAGGGCCAGTTCACCCCAAACACAAACGGACCCCGACTGGGACCGGAACCACAGGTTCTGATGGAAGTTCTGTGAGCTGACCCTGTCTGTTAGCTTAGCTTAGCATAAAGCCAGGCCGTTCAGGAACTCGCTAATGAACACGCCGACTCTCATCCGTTTGTTTAATTTGTGCGAGACGGCGACGGCGCCGTGCGGTTGCCAGGCAACCAGCGGAGACCCCAGGAAAGTCACCCCCCCCACCAACACATAGTCCGAGACACACTCCACCGCAAAACTTGAGCGTGTTACACAAACGCAATGAACAAAGGTCACACAACATGAGCCACGCTAGCTAGCACCTATTTCCCTGTCTTTGTGCTAAGCTAGGCTAGGCTAGGCTAGGCTAACTATAGCTCAGTCTACTCAGGAACCCTCCGCAGTGACATCATTCAATCCATTCGGGTTCAGAACCGGGTTGATTGTAGACACACACACACACACGCACACACACACACACACACACACACACACACACACACACACTCTGCTGACACTGAACAGGTTAGAAACGCCTGATTCTGAAGCTGCTGCAGATTCTGGAGGGAAACAATAAGAGCTGACACGACTTTTCACAAACTAATTATTTGATCTCAGACCCCCCCCCCACACACACACACACACACACACCCACACACACACCCACACACACACCCACACACACACAGTTTGGTCGACCTTGAGAATCAGCAACAAGCCTGTGTGAGGCGGGTCAAGGTGGGGTGTTGGATCTGCGAACTATAATTACACTCACACTTGCAGATGCACTGTACCCCCCCCCCCCCACACACACACACACACACACACACACACACACACACACACACACACACACACACACACACACACACACACACACAGGCGGTGGAACATAAGGAAGCAGATAAAGGTGCCGGCGGCCGGCGCTGCTGCACAAAAGGGTGTGAAAAGCAACGTGCGAAGAAAAGCAGGAGAGTCGAGAGCGGGGGGCTGTCCTCTGCCCCACACACACACACACATACACACACGACCCCCCCCCCCATTCCCGGTTTATTGTATCCTCAGTTTGGGGGGGTCCTTCAGGTAGACGTGTCTCAGACTGTCCATCAATATAACAAGCTGCTGATAGACCTGACAGGTGCATCTGCTTCACCCCCCCCACACCAACACACACACAACACACACACACACACACACACACACACACACACACACACACACACCCCATGTCTCCATGTCTGATTCTTCTTCATTTCCAGGCAAGAAAGTCGTCAGCCGTTCGAAAAAAAGCGTCAGCGAACGACTCGGGAATCGAACCCTGCTCCACCCTGACGTCACAGTCACATGACATCACAGTCACATGACGTCACGGTCACATGACGTCACAGTCACATGACATCACGGTCACATGACGCGCCGCCACGGCTCGATACAACAGGCGCCTGTTTGCTCGCCGCCGAGCGAGCAGGTTCACACAGGTGCGACATTAACGCTCTGGCTCCGCCCTGCCTCTCACCTCCGTAGTAGCCGTAGGCCCCGGGTCCCAGGATGTCTGCGTCCTCCAGCCGACCCCCCAGGGGCCTCATCCTCCTCGGGCCCCTGAAGAAGGCGTGTCGCCGGGCGCCCAGAGCGCTCAGCTGCTTCATCCTCCGCTCTTTGGATCTTCTGTTCTGGAACCAAACCTGGAAACACACCGGAGAGAGAGGGAGGGGGGGTCAGAGGTCATCAGCTGATGTCATCGCTTTCTTTACCTCCACGTGCAACAAACAAAGTCCTGGATCTGCCTGGTTCCCCGTCCCCGCCCGCCCGCCCGGCCCCGGCTCGCAAACCGGGTCAGAACCGAGGGGAAGCGCCGTGTTGTTCCCGACAGAAGATAATATGAGCTGCAGGGTTTTCCTGATGCAAATTTATAAAAACGCACCCCTGCACAGGAATCAAACGCACCCCTGCACGGAAATCAAACGCACCCCAGCACGGAAAACAAACGCACCCCTGCACGGAAATCAAACGCACCCCAGCACGGAAAACAAACGCACCCCTGCACGGAAAACAAACGCACCCCTGCACGGGAATCAAACGCACCCCTGCACGGAAAACAAACGCACCCCTGCACGGGAATCAAATGCACCCCTGCACAGGAATCAAACGCACCCCTGCAAAGAAAACAAACGCACCCCTGCACGGAAAACAAACGCACCCCTGCACAGGAATCAAACGCACCCCTGCACGGAAATCAAACGCACCCCTGCACGGAAAACAAACGCACCCCTGCACGGGAATCAAACGCACCCCAGCACGGAAAACAAACGCACCCCTGCACGGAAATCAAACGCACCCCAGCACGGAAAACAAACGCACCCCTGCACGGAAAACAAATGCACCCCTGCACAGGAATCAAACGCACCCCTGCAAAGAAAACAAACGCACCCCTGCACGGAAAACAAACGCACCCCAGCACGAAAACAAACGCACCCCTACACAGGAATCAAACGCACCCAGCACCAGTTCAAATCCACAGCCGAAGCCATAAATCAGAGTTTAATAAGAAGCTTATCACTAACATTAAATAAACTGTGTTTGAAGAGGGGGGGGCAGAGCGGTGTGTGTGTGTGTGTGTGTGTGTGTGTGTGTGTGTGTGTGTGTGTGTGTGTGTGTGTGTGTGTGTGAAACACCGCCCACCATATGGAAGAGCGTCTTTGCACGTGGAGCTTTTGCATCACTGCTGCATAATGATGTATGTTCACACCAGCGCGGCTACACCAGAGGCAGCGGGATCCCACTGCGCCGCAGATTAACAAAGACACACACACTCACTCACACACACACACACACAACAACAACAACAACAACAACAACAACACAACAACACCTCGGCGCTCCGGCAGCACCTGCTTATTGAGAACAATCGTGGAACTGTCGGGGACATTTTTATGGAAATGCTCCCGCTCCCGTCGAGAGAGCGTTGCTTAGGGATTACATGCTGGAGCAGCAGCGGGGCTCACCGAGGGAGGGGGGAGAGGGGGGGAGAGAGGGGGAGGGGGGGGCTCACCGAGAGGGGGGAGGGGGGATCCTGCGACGAGAGCAGTGGTATTTAACACACAGCCAACGACGAAGAGGAGGAGGAGGAGGAGGAGGAGGAGGAAACGCAGCCTCCATTTTGGCTCCGAGCAACAGAACAGCAGCGGTGGTTAGGGGAGGGGGGGCCGGGGGGGGGGTCACGGACAGAGGGATGGACTAACTGATTGATTGGCTGTGCACACACACACACACACACACACACACACACACACACACACACAGTATATGATATAGGTGAGGCAGGGAGGGGAGGGGGGCTAATAAACTAGCGGCTGTAAGTGAGTAAGAGCAGAGAGGTGGGAAAAAAGGGGGGGGGCAGGTGTTGGGGGGGTGGAGGTGGAGGTGGGGGGGGTGGAGGTGGGTGGGGGGGGGGGTATGTAAATCTGTGAAATCAGCGATAATTACAGTGAGTGCACAAAAAGCCACATCACAGTTGGCAGAGATGGTGCTAATCATGGTGACACCCGCCCAGAGGATCCAACACGGCCGCGTGTGTGTGTGTGTGTGTGTGTGTGTGTGTGTGGGGGGGGAGGGTCCTCCTGCCGCTGGCACCAAACAAACCTAACCTTTCACTAATTTCATGGCTGCGCGACACAAGCGGTTCTGAAATAAAGTGTCGGTTCTGAATCGACACAAAGAGACGATTTGTTTGCTTTTTATTCTGCCCGCGCGTCAGTAAATTGGATTACCAGATTTTAATTTCAGGGAATAATTCCACGCCCGCGGACACACAAAACTGGAGGCTTTTGATTTGACGAATATGAAACCACAGCAATTACATTTTTCTTTTTTTGAAAAGGCGCCGCGTTAAATAAAATGTTCAAGAACCATTTTTAAAAAAAGTGAAAATCCAAATTGATTTATTTTTAATAAAATATATTAAAGCCACATGAAAGACTTTGTTACATAAAAATATTATATTTTATAATAAAATATAACATGAAGTTTTTTTATTATAAGATAAAATATTTAAATTTCAGATCACTCCATTAAATATATATATAAAAAACGATTTTAAATAAATCCTAATAACGGAGCTCATGGTGTTGAACCTCCCACTCGTTTGTCTTTGTCTCGGTACAGACACAAAGACCCCCCAACACACACACACACACACACACACACACACACACGGTCCGGGCCCGCGGACTCTCACCTGGATCACCCGCATGTTGAGCCCGGTCTCCTGGGCCAGCTGCTCCCGGATGTGCCGGGTGGGCTTCGGCGTGGCGACGAACGCGGCCTTGAGCGTCTCGAGCTGCTTGGCCTTGATGGTGGTGCGGGGCCCCCGCCGCTTGGCCCCCGCGTTCTGCTCCTCGTTCTCGATATTGTTCGTTTCCTTGTCCGAGGACGCGGAGTTGTCCGTCTCCTTGATGTCGTCCGGGATCGGGTCCTGCAGGTCCGGAGATAAACTCCTGTCCGTACACGACGACACTGAGGGGGGGGGCAAACAGGAGGAAGGTCACGATCCCAAATGTAAAGCTGGGGGGGGGTCGGTTCTGCTTTAATTAGCTCTAGAGATGCACAGACGCAGCGCTGATCACACAAATATGTTCAATATGGCGAATATCACGAATTAATTTGATTTTTCACGATTTAAAAAAAAAAAACTCGGAGCATTTTTCTTTGTTTCCGGGGGGAAATATTTCTCCTTTCTTTTTTTTTTTTTTTTTTATATAAAACGTGTTTTATTCTTCTGTATTTTTTATTTATTTATTTACAGATTTAAAGTCTCACCTGACAACATTCACAGAGCAACAAAATGTGGGCGTGTCCGGAAAACAAACGCTCCCTCTTTTTAATTATTACGCGCTTTTCTGAACACACAGTGGGACAAATAGGCGCGTGCAGCACGCACACACACACACACACACACACACACACACACACACTGGACCGTACAATTACACAGCGCCATTGTCCCGTGGAGGTAAATATTGACGAGGCTCTCCGGTTCCTCTTTTATTCAACTGGGTGATATTAATCCACGCACGGTGTGTGTGTGTGTGTGTGTGTGTGTGTGTGATCACCTGAGTTCAGGTTGACCTCCTTGATGGCCCCGGAGCTCAGGTAATCCTCCTTGCACACGAACTTGTTCTCGTCGATGACGTAGAGCTCCTCGCCCGTGGACAGCTGCTTGTTGCACACCATGCAGGTGAAGCAGTTCAGGTGGAACACCTTGCTGCGCGCTTTCCGGACCAGGTCGTTCGGTGAGATGCCCTGAAGGCAGCCCGCGCATTTGGTTCCGAACCGCCTGCGTTTGGAGAAACAACCAACAAACGATTCGTTCAGATTAAAGGCGCGAAGATTACGTCGCTCCACGGAAATTATTTCATATTTAATATCCAGACTTTCAAAACGGAATTAAGCAAAATAACGATCATTTAAGGCATTTTTTTTTATTTTCACGTAATAATGAAAATATAAAATATCAATAACCTTCAATCCTGAAATCCAGCAAATACGTTTCAAAAATATAAAATAATAAAGACAACAACAACAATAATAATAATAATATTATTATTAATAATAATAATAATAATAATAATAATAATAATTTCGTTAAAGTGTAAAATTATGAGTTAACGATTATTTCTAATAAACAAAATTTTTTACACTAAGTATTAAAACAGCAAATTTAAAAAAAAAAAACTGATTTTCTTTTTAGGAAATAGAGGAAAAAAAACTGTCATGATTTTAATGGAAGCTGCTCTGACAAATACCCCCCCCCCCCCCCCCACGCAGAAACGTATTAGTGACAATCAACACATTGTACGTTGAGGATATATTACGGGATTAAACGGAGCACAGGAGCGTTTTAGCGGGAAATCTTCTCTTAATCCATATTCACCCGCTTAAATACACTGGGGTGGGAAAGGCTCATCAATTCGATGCAACAAATACCCCCCCCACACACACACACACACACACACACACACCCTCCTCCAAAATAAAATAAATAAAATGAAAGTGAATTCTCCTGATTTGAGGATGAATCGGTGAGGGAGGGGGTGGAAACACGTGTGATTGATATTTAAAGTTATTTCAGTTATTATGAGGCTGGGCCTGCTCTACCTGGGTTTTCAGTCCTGGGGGGGGCGGTGTGTGTGTGTGTGTGTGTGTGTGTGTGTGTGTGTGTGTGTGTGTGTGTGTGTGTGTGGGGGGTTTAAGCCTCCGGGTGAAAGCAAGCACTCCTTTTGTGCAGCATTGTTTTAACACTAATGTAGGCTTGTCTCCCCATTTGCACTGGTATCGTTTCACTATCCCTCCTTTCACATGCATGCATGACACCCCCCCCACCCGACAAAACCCCCCAGCAAAAAAAAAAAAGGGCACAACTCTACTTACACAACAAATGGACACATTAGCGTGATTACTGTTTCGCCTGGCTAATGGTCGCCCATTTAAAAAACGCAGCGCTCGACGGGACCTGCCGTAATGTGACGGCCGAAGGGCCGCGCGGGGGCCACGTAATGGGCCCCCCCGCCCCCCCGCCCCACAGCCCGCCGGTCCCCGCACCGGGCTGATGTGTGTTAGCCTCGCGTGTCATTAGACAATTTGGGGAAAATAACACACACACACACACACACACACACACACACAATGAGCACGATGGTGAAAAGAGAGAGAGAGAGAGAGAGAGAGAGAGAGAGCGTCACTTCTCACCAATTATCTGAAACACTTTGTGTGTGAAGCGGTTAATTAATGTAAAATAAATTTTTAAAAAAAAAAAAACTGCAGCTGGAAATATCATCTAAAATATTCTGAACGCGGTGAAATTTAATTTGAGGTGTCCTCTTTTTTTTTTTTTTTATATCGCAGTTAAAAAGGCCCATGACAACACTTCATTAGCAACATGATTCATTTTAATATAAAGTTATTTTTAATTTACCTGGCAACTATTTTATTCACACACGCGTTAAAGGCAGAGGCCTAAATTACCGGAATTATTTTTATTATTTTAATATTTGTGCGCACAGAAATTTACTTTATTATCTACTATTATTTTAATATTTTTCCTATTTTATTTTATTATTTTTTCCTTGCTGTATTTCCCCTCCCCTCTCCTAGTTTATTTTTATTCCTGATTTTATTTTGAAAAGCTCCGAACCGGGCCCGCGCCCCGCGTTACCTGAAGAAGTCCATTTTGCAGTAGAGCTTCCCGTCCCGGGAGAAGCACTTCTCCGTCAGGTTGCAGCTGCAGTCGCAGCACTGGACGCACTTGGCGTGCCAGGCTCGGTCCAGCACGTTGAGGAGGAACCGGTCCAGGATGGGCCGTTCGCACCCGGCGCAGTGGACCATCATGTCTCCGGCCTGCAGGACGCCGAGAGCCGACCTTCCCGCGCGGACCGCGCTGCTCGGACTGAGGCAAGCCGGGTCTCCGCGGAACAACGTCTTGGCTCCGGGAGGGGGGGTTCTGTGCGGGCGGAAATCTGGAGGAGGCTCCGGGGTAACGGGGAGGGAGGGAGGGGGGGGGGGGCGAGTGACAGTCCCCGGGAACCGCTGCTAGTCCCGGTCCCGTTCGGGGTCTCCTGGTCCCGGCGCTCGTCACAATCCACAATCCAGAGGAAGAGGAGCAAGGGGGGAAGAGGAGGAGGAGGAGGAGGAGGAGGAGGAGGATGAGAGGAGGTGGGGGGGCTTCAGCCGCGCCGGCTGACGGACTGCGTAACGGACGGACCGGACATGTTCTGCCTTCTCTGTCTCTCGCGCGCGCGCTCCGTTAAAGCATCGTAATTCACACGTGTTTATTTGTGACACCTCATCCCTGGCTCCGCGCCCCGTCGTCGTCGTCGTCGTCGTTGTTGTCGTTGTCGTTGTTGTTGTTGTTGTTGTTGTTGTTGTTCTTCACGGGTGTCCGGTCACTTCCTCCCGGGCTCGCCTCGCGCCGCCGCCTTCGCGTCACTGTGCCTGGGTTATCACGAGGTTCTGCCAGCGCCGGCGCAGCCCGCGCTCGCATTGGACGACGCCCTCGTTAATTCCCGTGCAGCCGCAGCCAATCACGGCGCGGTTGTCATGGTTACACCTTCCATAGCCGCGAGGAGCCGCCGGACCCCGGAGCGCAGCGGGGCCGCGGAGCTCGGGAGGCCGGCTTGGTGCGGAGGGTCCGCGGACCTGGAACCAAACAATACGTAAATTATATAGGGGGAGGTGTGTGTGTGTGTGTGTGTGTGTGTGTGTGTGTGTGGGGGGGTCTTTACCTGCACGTCTGATGAAATGGGATTTAGAAGCAATGAGGGGGGCCACACACACACACACACACACACACACACACACACACCTCCTCCTCCTCCTCACCCTGCAGCAGCACCAGAGCAGCGGCCTTGTGTGTGTGTGTGTGTGTGTGTGTGTGTGTGTGTGTGTGTGTTGGGGGTGTTTTTTCTCATGCAGAAAGCTATTTACAGGGAAATCTCGATGGATTAGCCAGAGCTCATCAATATCAGTGAGAGCCCCCCCACCTTCTGTTTGCTGTTTATCTATCACACTTTTCTATCTGTTATAGTTCTATCTTCGGCCACACTCTTCCTTCTTCACTTCCTTCCTTCCTTCTTCCCTTCCTTCTTACGTCCCTTCATTCCGACTTCCTGTCCTTCTTCCCTTCATTCTTTCTTTACTTCCTTCCTTCTTCGCTTCCTCCATTCCTGCTCCCTTCCTTCTTCAATTCTTCCTTCCTTCCTTCCTTCTCTTCTTCCTTTTTACTTCTCATCATTCCTTCTTCCCTTCCTTCTACCCTTCCACCCTTTCTTCCTATCCTTCTTCCTTCCTTCTTTCTTCCCTTCCTCCATTCCTTCATCCCTTCATTCTTTCTTTACTCCCTTCATTCCTTCTTCCCTTCCTTCTACCCTTCCCTCCTTTCTTCCTATCCCTTCTTCCTTCCTTCTTTCTTCCCTTCCTCCATTCCTTCCGTCCTTCCTTCTCTCCTTCCTTCTTCCCTTCCTCCCTTCCTTCTTGTGTTAATCAGATGCTGAGTGTGGGTCCATGCTCCAGGTAGTGAGAGTTGTGTGTGTGTGTGTGTGTGTGTGTGTGTGTGTGTGAGCCTCTTTAGCCTGTAAAACAAGAGAGACAAAGGGGGGGGGGGCAAAAAGACCAGGGTGGGAAAAAGAGCATGTGAGGCAAATGATGGAGTCGTCCCATCATTGTGCAGAGGAACAAAAAGACACACAACACAGGGTGTGTTTGTTTTGCTCACCTGAAGGGCGAGACACTCACCTGTGTGGAAAACAGGTGTGTGTGTGTGTGGGGGGGGGCACCAAGGACAGCAACAGGCTTCTTCCAGTATGAAGCTACGACCCACTTTGTACCTGTACCTCCCTGTGACACACACACACACACACACACACAGGTTAAAGGTCACCTGGGTCTGTTCAGATTCCACAGGAGGAGAGAGCAAAACAAACAACGATCATATACGAAGACAACATTTTACTAAAAAAAAACAAACAACTTAATAATTAAAATAAATATTAAGAAAAATTAGTTGCACCAAATAAAAATCAATTAAACACAGATTTGACTTTTTGAAAGAAGAAGAAAATGTTAAAGTTCAATTACCTGCAATTTATTTTGAGTTTCACCACAATAATTGTCCCAATAATAATAATAATAATAATAATAATAATAATAATAAAGACTCCTGCTGACAAAGAGAAGGTTGTTGTTCATTCACCACACGCAGTTCAGATTAAAACCCGCGAGCTGAGGAAGAGGAGGAGATGATTTCCCAATCTCCCGTGAATAATTCGGATTTAACTACTTTAGAAATGACTTCTTTTAATTTCTCTCGCTGCGGAGGACGGCAGCTTTGTTGTTTTCACGCACACGGACCCGCAACAACAGCGGCGTCGCTTCTCAAGGACCGACACGTGAGGAGGAGGAGGAGGAGGAGGAGGAGGCCTTCATCCCGCCTGCGCGAGCGGAACCCTGAACCCAGAACCCTGTCCGGTCCGGTCCGGTCCGGTCCGCGCAAATTACAGCAGGATATTTGGAATAATTGATTCTTTGTAAAAAAAAAAAAAAAAAAAAACAAAGCGCGCGAAAATAATAACGAAGCAAAAACAAATGTGAAGAAGAAGATGATGATGATGAAGGTGCGCAGATAAATGAAAGACACCTCCCCCCCCTCGTGCTCCCCTCCCATCCACTCACACCGTGACAGCCCAGACACCTGAGCAGCCCCCCCCCTGCAGCCGCCTCTACACGCACGCGGCATCACCCGGGCCCCGGAAGACAACGCACGCGCTCGCACGCGCTCAGGACCACCTCCGGGCCCCCCTCCCCTCCTCTCCCCTCCCTCTCTGGCAGGGCCGGTCCCGGGGGAGAGGTTAGCATGATGGATGTCTGATTGGTGGCCCTCCCTCAGGGCCTCCCCCTCCGTCACCTCCCCGCGCTCTGAATTAAAAGGCCGTTTGTCTCCTCGGAGTCCTCAGCTGTAGAGCGCCCGGCCGCAATTTCACAGCACTCAGAGAGGGAGACCATTACAGAGGAGGCTGTCAGGGGAGCCATCAGAACCCGGACACGCCTGAGGGACTCTCTCTTTCCCCTCTATCACCCCCCTACCCCACCCACCACCACCCACCGCCTCCTCCCGCCTCCTCCCGCTCGGCAGCGACACCTCTATCCCGCTGGAGGCTCACACGCATGCACGTTTTCAAGGCCTCGGTTACATTCATGCATGTGTGCACCCGTATGCAAATAAGCGCGCGCGCACACACACACACACACACACACACACACACACACACACGCGGCCGCTGCTTCCATAAATTAACGCGTCTAATTATATAAAGTTAATAACACATTCTTCCTCCTGCAGATGAATTCATGAGCAGAAGGTAAAAAAACAACAAAAAAACTTGTTTATATGTGACAACTCGCAGTAATCTGTCTCCCGCGTACTGCAGTACTATACTGCCGTAGTACTCCTCCGTTACTCGCTCTTTCTGCTCAGCCTGCAGCCGGCTCCATGGCGGCGCGAACTTCCGGACCGGAACCCGGTGTCGGTTCTGTGGCTCAAACTTCACTCAAACACGAGTAAACGGAGATTTAGTCGGGGACTATTTTCAGCTGCGGATGGATACTGTGTGTCTCAGAGGAAGAAGATGGATATTAAATATACACGGTCCTGTTTATAATCGACTTCCTGTACACGTGACTTCATCTGTTTGTTTCCTGACAAATCAACAGGAAACGTTTTGGGGTTTTTTTTAACGGAGCGGCTCTGACGTCACTGACCCGGTTCTCCTCTGGTTCTGCTCAGTGAAACTGGACAGAACTAAAGGGGCGGGCTCACCTGTGCACGTCACACCTGTGATTACGTCATCACTTTTTTCTCCTCCACCTTTGTCCTGAGTTAATAAGAGTTAATAACTTATTCTGACATGGATTTTTTTTTGGGGGGGGGGGGGAATTTAACAGAACAGGAATCTGCAGCGTGAATACAGAAGGATGGGACGCTCACACACACACACACACACACACACACACACACACACTCACACACTCACACACACACGTCAGAAGTCGCTGCAGGTGGACTTCCTGCTGCAGAGTGAAGTTCAGCCCTTGTCATTGAGACGTAATGAGAGAGATCACCTCTCAGCGCGCGACATCCTAATGAGGTAATGAATGGGGGGGGCGGCACCTTTGCCCTCACCTACTCTATTAATCAGAGCAGGTCACACACAGCCGCCAGGACCCAACCTCCCCCATCTGGCACCGCTAATGGACCGAGCCACACACCGGAGGTGCTTTTAGTTAAAGAGCTGTGGTTAGTGAGGAGGAGAGGGGAGGAGAGGGGAGGAGAGGGGGGAGGAGGAGGAGAGGAGAGGGAGAGGGGAGGAGGGAGGAGGAGGGGGGAGAGGGAGAGAGGAGAGAGGAGAGGAGGAGGAGGGGAGAGGAGGAGGAGGAGGAGAGGAGGAGAGGGGAGAGGGGAGGGGAGAGGAGGGAGAGAGGAGGAGGAGAGGAGGAGGAGAGGGAGAGGGGAGGAGGGGAGGAGAGGGGAGGAGGGAGGGGAGGGAGAGGAGGAGAGAGGGAGAGAGGAGAGAGGAGGAGGAGGAGAGAGGGGAGGGGGGGGAGGGGAGAGGAGGGAGAGGGAGAGAGGAGAGGAGGAGGGGAGAGAGGAGGAGGAGGAGGGAGGAGGGGAGAGAGAGGAGAGGAGGAGGGGGAGGAGGAGAGGAGGAGAGGGGAGAGAGGGAGGAGGAGGGGAGGGAGGGAGGAGGAGGAGGAGAGGAGAGGAGGAGAGAGGAGAGGAGAGGGAGAGGAGGAGAGGGAGGGGAGAGGAGGAGGAGAGAGGAGGAGGAGGAGAGAGGAGAGGAGAGGAGAGGAGGAGAGAGGAGAGGGAGGAGGAGAGAGAGAGAGAGGAGAGGAGGAGAGGAGAGAGGAGGAGAGGAGAGGAGGAGGAGAGGAGAGAGGAGGGAGAGAGAGGAGAGAGGAGAGGAGGAGAGAGAGGGGAGAGGAGGGAGGGAGGAGAGGAGGAGAGGAGAGGAGAGAGAGGAGAGAGGAGAGGAGAGGAGGGGAGAGGAGAGGGGGAGGAGGAGAGAGAGAGAGAGAGGAGAGGGGAGGAGAGGAGGAGGAGAGGAGGAGAGGAGAGAGGAGGAGAGAGGAGGAGGAGGAGAGGAGGAGAGAGGAGAGAGGAGGAGAGAGAGAGAGAGGAGAGAAGAGGGGAGGAGAGAGAGAGAGAGAGGGGGAGGAGAGGGGGAGAGGGGAGAGGAGAGGAGAGGAGGCAAGAAGAGGGGATAGAAGAGGGGAGGAGAGGAGAGAGGAGGGGGGAGGAGACGACCAGAGAAGGGAGGAGGGGAGGAGAGGAGGAGAAACCAGGGGTGGGAGCAGGTGACTGAGGAGGCAGTAAGTGTGAGTGTGTGTGACGTCGACCTTTGACCTCATCTCAGCCTCCGTCAGGTTTGATCAGGAAGGTCAGTCGACTGGACCGAATCAGGCACTGATGACATACACATATATATGTAAATGTGTGTGTGTGTGTGTATAGAGAGACACATACACTGACACACACACACACACACACACACATCTATAGTCATCACTCCTGCAAAATTAGCAAAAAAAAGCTAAAGAAACAATAATTAGCCGCTAATCCTGGAGAACCACGTGAAGCTAACGCTAACTAACTGTAGCTAGCTGAAGAAAGGTCTGCGGCCGCGCTAGGAGCTCTGTTCGGCTGTACTCTGAGGCACAGCATTAGCGTTAGCATTAGCGTGCTGGAGCTAAGCAGCTACACGGTCCATCTCAGCGCCGCGTGTTAGCACGCTAGCGTTTTGTGATTAGCACAGAGTGAGGCCGAGAGGGGGAACGAATTAGCTTCGGCGATAATCTTGTCGTTTGTTAAAGCGCTGACGCGTCTTTTGACCTCAGGGTGGCGCTACGGTAAAAAGTCAGGGGATCAGTCAGTCTGTCCTAATTTATCTAAAAAAATGAGAATAACATGGGAATAATTGAATTAAAAAAGGTTCATGTCCTATAATCTGTAGGTGGTAGTCTCGCGAGATTTGAATATTTAAAAACAAACAAAAAAAAACCTGGATTAACAAAGAAAGAAAGTGGAGTTTGTTCAGACTAAGAAGTGACGGTGAATAATCTCAGACGCACTCGTACATTAAATATAAGCTAAACTGAACTGAACTGAGCAGGAAAAGATGGGAGGCCGCAGCAGGCGGGGGGTTATAATCTGGGCTGCGTATGTGTTCTCAGCACCCCGTCCTCCCCTGGCTAACCGCACCGGCGGCCACTTGAATTAGCAGCGGAGGATTATGGGCAGAGAGCCTCATTAATCTGAGCAACAAACAGTGGCCAGTGTGAATATTTGCACCCAGAAATTGAAAAGATTAAGTCGTGTTTGACGACGACTCGCAGGCTCAGCGCTGCAAGAGGCTACTGTTAAATATTCATGCCCCGCGCCGTCTGCCGCCGCCGCCTTTAAAAGGGAAATAATGTGCAAAGACAATTAATTAAGATTTTTTTTTTTTGTTTTTTTTACACGATGAGCGACCGGACCCTCCGAACTGAATAAAACAAAAAAAAAAAGAATCGAGCTAATTCAATTTGTAAGAAATAAGAAGGCGCCGGATCTATTTTCAGGGGCGTAAGACAAACCCCCTCCCTTCTTAAAAACACACTAATGAAAAACAGTGTGTGTGTGTGTGTGTGTGTGTGTGTGTGTGTGACATCCCGTCGTTCGGCCGCCTCGTCAGCCTGGCAGGAGATTCCCTCCTGCAAATGCTCAGCAAATACACCTGCTATTCATTTCCTGCGCGGCGGCGGCGGCTCAGCGGACCTGACAAAGCTATTTACCCACCTCCGCCGCCGCCGCCGCCGCTGTTTTTTCCCTCCTGCAGGAGATCAATATGTTTGGAGGCAGACAAACAACTCGCCCCCGCCGGACAGGCTCTTCCCGTTTAGCGGGGGCCACCGCCGGGGACCCTGAATCGCCGCCGAGTCGACGGCGCGGCGCCTCTGCCGACACGAGACGCCACCGGCACGTCCACAGAATCAACACGCCGTCCCGCCGCTCCCGTGCCAAATTATGTCCGCGGAGCAAACCAGAGAAGGGGTATTGATTCTGGCGTGGGGGGGGGGGTGGGTGGGGGGGTGGCGGTGATGGCGGACGGCGAGCCGGGGAGCGAGCGCAGCGTGCGGCGTCCTTCAAATGCCTGAGACGGATTCAGAGCGGCGGACGACTTCTCTCCACGTAACAACAAGCGGAGCGCACAAACAGTGAGAGCCAGACTGAACCCACATCCCAGTCCCCTGACCCCCCCCACACACACACACACACACACACACACACACCGGCCTCCACAGGGCCTCCTATCCTCGTCTCCTCGTCTCCTCCTTCCTCCCTCCTCCATTATCTAACCAAACTTTTTTTTTTTTTTCCCTGATTAATTTTAGAACGCGAGCAGAGAGACACGATCTGCGAAGGCGACCGTGTCTGTTCGGGTTTGTTGTTTTATTTTTTATTTTTAAATCGAAGGTGCAGCGAGGAGGAGGAGGAGGAGGAGGAGGAGGAGGAGGAGGAGGAGGAGGAGGTCAAAGGAAGCGTCTCGTTTGTGTGTCTGCGTGTGCGTCTGAATATTCATCCTGAGGTGAAGCAGCTGTGTGCAAATGTGCGTGTGCCGAGGTGGTCGTGTGTGTGTGTGTGTGTGTGTGTGTGTGTGTGTGTTAAATTGCTCTGTGTTGTGGAGATAACACTGGATCTCTATCAGCTGAATCAGGGCTGGGTGTGTGTGTGTGTGTGTGTGTGTGTGTGTGTGGGGGGGTTATGCCCTGATGGGTGTGAGGGGAGAATGAATTTTCCTCACTACTCTGCATATTACAGGATTACACTGCACCTTTAGATATGCCCGGGCATATCTGCGCCTCGCGGCTACACGCATGTAGATTATTGAAATAGTCTGTCACACGGGCGGCGGCGTGGGTGTGTGTGTGTGTGTGTGTGTGTGTGTGTGTGTGTGTGTGTGGGGAATGAAACGGGCCGATAACCGTGATAGGATTCCGGTTCCTGACAATGTGGCGACAGAATAATCGTCGCTGCTTTTTCTCTACGAAGAGAAACAGGAAAAATAATGATTTAGTCAGGCAGGGCCGCGGCACAGAAATCCAGGGGCCTCCGTCAGGAAACACATGGGCCCCACCCACCACCTCCACCACCTCCACCCGCATGCAACAGCTTCTGCACATGTGCAGGTCGGCCTCTGGATGTGACGATGATGATGGGGTGGTGGTGGTGCGTCTTCTTCTTTTCCCTTCGCCTCCTTCGCTCACCTCCCCACCTCCTCCTCCTCCTCCTCCTCCTCCTCCTCGTGGCCTCTGGCTAATTACTCCTTTTTTCAAATGCAAAGCATCGGCAGAAAGTGAGATGATTTCTCGGCAGCCGCTTCGGGGGCGAGCGCTGGAGAAAGAAAAGAGGCGACGAGGAGACGCTGAATGGAAGAAAGAGGTGACTTTCTTTCCTCGCCCGGCGGGGACCTTTGAAGTTGGGCGAGATGGAGGTGGGGGGGGTGATGGGGGGGGGGGGGCGAGGAGAAAAGCGAGGGAAGACGGTGTTAACGAGATGGCCTCTAAAGACGAATTAAATGGCGCAGAAAAGAAACGGGATCGGGCCGGGCCCTGCTTACAGACTCCTCACGGACCCGGATCCTTTCAGACGAGGTGTTCCAAAGCCCGAATTCCTGAGCTCGGCTCTTTGAAAGGCTTTGAGTGGCGGGGCGGGTGGGGGGGTGGGTGGGGGCGAAGGGTGGGGGTGGGGGGGGGGGGGGGGCGAGCGAGGGAGGGTCACCTGTCCTTTAGTCGCACATCCCGGCCTCTCAATGGGGAGGTCAGGGACTTACACACCGACCGGGGGTCAGAAGTGGTGGGGATTACACGTCTCCTCTAAGCCCCCCCCCACCACCTCCTCACTCCTCCTCACTCCTCCTCCCCCCCCCAAGTGTTTTCACTCCCGCTCGCTGTTTGTTGTTTGGCGGCGGAGGAGAAAGGGGACGAGCGGGGGAATTAGTGTAAAGCCGGGGAGATGAATGGGGCGTCTTAGTCGCACCTCTTGTTGCCTGTTTTTCAGGACCCCCCCCCCCCTGAAAACAGCCCTCCCATTCCTTGTCGCCTTTGTGCGGACAAAAAGGAGACCCCCCCCCCACCACCACCACCCGACCCCCACCCGCTCCGGCTTTCACGCTCCTGGTGGAGCAACAAGAGGATTTGGCGTCCGTGCTGCGCCGCCCGCTTTGATTGGACGTCGGCTCTTTTCCTGATTAATCAAGTGATTCCAGCTCTCAGTAACACCTCCTGCTTTTTTTTTAACGCGTCTCAATACACACACCCGCCCCCCCCTCACTCGCCCCCCCCCCCCCGCTCGCCCCCCCTCGCCCGACTGGAGAGCGTTTTGTCGTCTGGTTTTGTGCGTTCGCTCCGTGTGACTTTGCGTGATGTGTGGGTGTTTCGCGTCAACATCAGCTCCACTCGTTTCTTCTTCTTCTTCTTCTTCTTTTTTTTTACCGCGGTTGACCCCCGCGCGTCAATCAACACGCAAACCGCCGTCGTTCACGCGGGATTATAAATACACACGCGTGTGTGTGTGTGTGTGTGTGTGTGTGTTTTCCTTTTTTTGTCCTTCACAAACGTTGTCGTGAACACAAAGACGTTACATTATCGTCACAACCGTCCGGTTCACACACACACACACACACACACACACTAACGTGTGTGTGTGTGTGTGTAAACGGTGAAACATCATCACCCGTGATAATCGACTCACCTGAGTTGACGCCCGCTGACATCACAGCGCCGGCTCAAAACTCCTCGGCCTTATCGGGATCGAGCCGTGTGTGTGTGTGTGTGTGTGTGTGTGTGTGTGTGTGTGTGTGTGTGTGTGTGTGTGTGATGGAGCGTAGGTGGGCGGCAGCTGTAGATGCTGCGAAGACAAGAGAAAAACACAGAGAGAGGGAGAGAAGGGGGGGGTGAGAGGTGGCGATAAACACAGTGGGGTGTGTGTGTGTGTGTGTGTGTGTGTGTGTGTGTGTGTGTGTGTGTGTGTGTGTGTGTGTGTGTGTGCGATGATAAATCAAGTTCCAGACTAATCTATTTAGCATGCTCTCACCATTATCCTGTCAGTGAAACAGCTAATTAATTAACTGATTCCACAATGAAGAGGTTCTGAATGAGCCCATTTAGATAATTACTACAAGGAGCCGACCGGGCCGCTCATTTACAACTGTCACAACCGGTCCCGGCACCGGCAGCTGCCCCTCACCGGGCCGCCCCCCACCCACCCCACCCCACCCGCGGGTGTCACAAACACCCTGCACCTACAGTCACATGCATCGACGTGTGTGTGTGTGTGTGAGGAGATCAGGAAAACCAACATGTCGTCTTAATGTCCTGCTTCCTCGGGCGCTACTTTTTCACACGCCGCCGCCACACGCCGCAGCTGATTGGTCCAGAGGCCAAGGGTTCCCGACCTGGGCGGCTTACCTGCGTCAGGTGACGCTCACGCCCGTCACGGTTTATCTGAAACTTATCAAAAAAATTAAAACAACGGTTGTTTGTGTCCACGCTCAAAAGAAGAGGAAGAGGGAGGAAGAGGGGGAGCAAGAGGAGGAGGGAGGAGGGAGGAGGAGGAGGAGGAGGAGGAGCAGGTGGGGTCGGACCTCAGAAGTAATTAAAGAAAATCGTGGGAGGAGGTGAAGTCGCTCTGCGACAATCTGCAGATAAACAACAAACTCCACGTCTGATTAAAGAACGCAGCGGCTCGTCCTCCACGTGTGTGTGTGTGTGTGTGTGTGTGTGTGTGTGTGTGTGTGTGTGTGTGTGTGTGTGTGTGTGTGTGTGTGTGTGTGTGTGTGTGTGTGTGTGTGTGTGTGTGTGTGTGTGTGTGTGTTTCTCATGAAGAAACAAAACTTCACACCTGAGGTTGACAAAC
>JAFBJZ010000455.1:75000-122500 GCA_016785225.1 Psettodes erumei | reverse complement strand
TCACAGTGTACAAACACATTTAACAATAAAAACTAAATTTACGTCATCATTAAACTTTTCAAACATTCATTAAATGCTGTGTGTGTGTGTGTGTGTGTGTGTGTGTGTGTGTGTGTGTGTGTGTGTGTGTGTGTGTGTGTGTGTGTGTGTGTGTGTGGGATGATCATGTGTCACATGTACAAACACGGGCTTCATACATGTTTACATCATCACGCAGCGTCCTTCAGTAAACACTGAGGACAATTAAAGTGCAGGCTGTTTGTTTGTCTGTTCCTCCACAGGTAAACACACACACACACACACACACACACACACACAGACACACACACACACACACACACACACACACACACACACACACACACACAGACACACACACACACACACACAGACACACACACACACACACACACACACACAGACACACAGACACACAGACACACACACACACACACACACACACACACACACACACACACACACACACACACACACACACACACACACACACACACACACACACAGGTTTTTTCTCTGCTCTTTTCAAACCACTGAGCTTCTAATCAAACATAATTTACTCTCTATCTCGGCCCCCGCTGTCGCCCTCCTCACCCGCTCGCCCGTCCTCACCCCCCCCCCCTCCACCCCCCCACCCGTAGCCCAGGGCCTGTTGCCAAGGCAACCGGCATCTCATTTCTGAAGTGTCAGTTTGCATTATTGTCTTCACGCTTTCCAGCAATAACCTCTCCCTCCCTCTCTCTCCCTCTCTCTCTCTCTCTCTCTCTCTCTCCTCTCTCTCTCTCTCTCTCTCTCTCTCTCTCTCCCTCTCCCTCTCCCTCTCTCTCTCTCTCTCTCTCTCTCCTCTCTCTCTCTCTCTCTCTCTCTCTCTCTCTCTCTCTCTCTCTCCCTCTCTCCCCTCTCCCTCTCCCTCTCTCTCTCTCTCTCTCTCTCTCTCTCTCTCTCTCTCTCTCTCTCTCTCTCTCTCTCCTCTCTCCTCTCCCTCTCTCTCTCTCTCTCTCTCTCTCTCTCTCTCTCTCTCTCTCTCTCTCTCTCTCTCTCTCTCTCTCTCTCTCTCTCTCTCTCGTCCCTCACAAATACTCATACACTGCCCCCCCCCATTTCATCCTTTACATATTTTTTCAGTGCGACCCACTTGAATGTCTCCTCTCTGTCACATCCATAATGCAACACAAACACAACGCACGCGACACACACACACACACACACACACACACACACACACACTCCAGCCACAATGGGATGCGTGTCTCCTGTTTGGAAGTTACACACACACAAACAAAACATATTCACAAACATCTGCACTTCACTGAGGATATAAAGACTTCATATAATAATAAAAACATGGTGGATGTTAAACTGAATTTATTTTAATTTATTTTTTTCTATTATAATTTAATCAAATTTGTTGCATTTTTTAAAATGATATTTTATTTAATTTTATTTTGATTTATTCTATTTTGATTTAATTTAATCAGCTCCACCACAGACAGATTAATAAAAAAATAAACGTGCTTGTAAACATTTTAGATGGTTTAAAGATGGCCGCTGTTCATGTGACACTTTTCTCTGACTGGACACCGACCTGGGTCCTGGTCCTGGTCCTGGTCCTGGTCCTGGTCCTGGTCCTGGTCCAGGTCCTGTGGACCGTGGAGTCACTGACCTGCTGCAGAAAAACACAGAGAAACAACTGATTCAGTTTCCAGTGATGGTCACATGATCTGCATCACATGATGAACTGCAGTACTGCAGTACTACACCTGTATTCAGTAAGTACTCACAGTATCTGGAGTAAAAAATTCAACTTCCTGGGGCCAATCAGGATCAGGATCCGGATCCGGATCCAGGGACCCAGCTTCCATCTCTCCACCCTGTAAACCTGCACCAGGATCCAGACCCAGAACCTCCAGATCCCGAGGTCTGCTGATGAGACGGGTTCCGGTCCGGGTCTTTTTTTGGGTGGTGCGGGTGGAGGGGGCGGGGCCAGGGGGCGGGGCCAGGGGCGGGGCCCCCCAGGAGCAGGAAGGTTAATATTTGAAGGAGGGAGGGGCCGTAGATATGAGCAGAGGGACTTTTAATTAAATAAGCTCTTCTTAAAGAGACCCCGGGCGCCGCCTTTGTTTAAACGTGATTGATCGACGACCGTCTCTCCGGGCAGGACCATTACCACACACACACACACACACACACACACACACACACACCTCCTCCCCTCTCTCTCTCCATTACCCCCCCCCCCCCCTGGTTTTGGTGGGATGGCTGTCAGCGACCCGTCCTCGTCCCTGAACCTCTCAGGAGGCCCGTATGTCTCCAAACTCCTGACAAGGTAATGAGGCCGCGCTAAATCCTGCCACGCCCCGCGGCGACATCACAGGGGGGAGGGGCAGGTCGCCCCCCGCTGCCCCCACACACACACACACACACACACACACACACACACACACACACACACACACACACACACACACACACACACACACACCTGGCCCCCCCGGACCGGCCGCTTCCACGTCCGCTCCGTCTCCGCTGTCGTCGCTCGCACTTTAAATAAAACTTTCTAATCTGCAGAAACAAACACACACACACACACACACACACACACACACACACACTCACACACACACACACACACACACATGCTGAACTCCACCCCCCCCCCCCCCATCCCTCCTTCCTCTGGTGCTGCAGCAGCAGTCTGCTACGCTCTGCTGATTCCTAGCTGGAAGATGGGGATCGACGGGGGACGCGCACACACACACACACACACACACACACACACACACACACACACACACACACACACACACACACACACACACACAGTGACACACACACACACACACACACACACACACAGTGACACACACAGGCCTCAGGTTTTGTGCGTCTTGCTGAAAGTTTTGCGGCGCAGCCTCATCTCGTGTTCGCCCCCCCGCAGAGTTTTGTGTGTTTCACCTTCATCACTTCCTCCTCTTCCTCCGCCCGTCGGTTCTGACGGGTCATCAGAACCGACGGGCGGAGGACAGAACCCAGAGCGGGGGGGCGGGGGGCAGCTGATTATCACGTATTGATCGCCAGAACCAATCAGTGCGTTTACCAAACACGCTAACGACACCGCCGCTAACACTGTGTGTGAGTGTGTGAGTGTGTGTGTGTGTGCGGGTGAGTGTGTGTGTGTGTGTGTGTGTGTGTGTGTGTGTGTGTGTGTGTGTGTGTGTGTGTGTGTGTGTGTGTGGGTGTGTGTGTGAGATGGACACACCACGGGGGGGGGACACTCGGAGGAAACAGAGACGATGGTTTCACTCCGGATGGAGAGGCAGGTAAAGTCGGCTGCAGGTGAGTGAGTGTGTGTGTGAGTGTGTGAGTGTGTGAGTGTGTGTGTGTGTGTGTGTGTGTGTGTGTGTGTGTGTGTGTGTGTGTGTGTGTGTGTGTGTGTGTGGGGGGTGCATATTAAAAAATGCAGCAGGCCGGGGATTCACAGTAATTAGATGACAAAACGGCAGCGGGCTGGAGATGAGAGAGAGGGGTCACACACAATGCCACCGCCGGAGGGTAATTTGTAAGTGTCAATCACCCGCTGCCACGGGAACGGGGGGGGGGGCAGAGTGGGCCACGAGGGGGGGGGGGGTCTAAAAAACCAGGAAAGTCAAAGGAGGAATCTGGAGACACATCTGGTTCTTATATTTCTATGATTTTACAAACATGACGACAACACAAACACAGGAGGGACCAGAACCTGCAGGACCAGAACCTGCTGGACCAGAACCTGCAGAACCAGAACCTGCTGGACCAGAACCTGCAGAACCAGAACCTGCTGGACCAGAACCTGCTGGACCAGACAACACAGTGTCATCTTTAACATGTTCATCGGACAGAACCAGGAGAGACCGGGTCCATCAGGAGGTCCTGGACCTGGTCCAGAACCACAACACTGTTCCACATGAACTGTTACAGTCGGGTCTGGGCTGAACGCACACACACAGACACACAGGCACACACACACACACACAGACACACACACACACACACACACACACACACACACACACACACACACACACACACAAACAGGCACAGTGTTTGTGTGTGTGTTGGCACATTTCCAGTGAACAAGCCGACACAATGGACACGCAGTGTGTCAGGGCACATGTCTCACACACACACACACACACACACACACACACACACACACACACACACACACACCACATGCAAAACACTGAGGCCGGTCATTGTGTCGCTGACGTGACAACACAACAGCTCTGACACACAAAGACTCCTCAGGGAGACGTCCTGTCCTGTCGGCCTCTTTATCTGCACACACACACACACACACACACACACACACACACACAAGGTTAAACAGTACAACAACACACAGACAGATGTGACGTCAGAGCGACGACAAACACAAAGAGAGACACAACTCAACAGGTGCAGAAGTTTTGTGAAGGTGTATTAATTAAACACGCATAATTAAAGGCAATTAAAAATCCTCACAGCCGAACACAAAACTCACGCTAACCTCTGCCTGCGCCGTCATTACACACACAGACACGCACGCGCACGCACACACACACAGACACACACACACACACACACACACACACACACACACACACACACACACACACACACACACACACGCCTGTGCGAGCATCTTAATTGGGAAATGATTAAACTCCTCTTTTTCCTCCCTGTTTATTCTTTTTGTCGACAATTAGCGCCTCATAATCCGCTCGCTTCTTTTAGCAGCTCGAGAAACCGCGTGGACTTCATCCAGAAACCCCACACACACACACACACACACACACACACACACACACACACACACACACACAGCGAATGAAAACAGCAGCGTGTCAGGGCTTCAGAACCAGAATCAGGTTCTATTTATGCAGTTAAACGTTGTGTAAATTAAAATAGTTTTTCTTAACCCGCCCATGTCGAACTGAGAGATTCTTCTCCACAGTAATTCATTTAATTATTTTAAAATCTTAATTATAAAAATGTAAAGTACAAGTCAAGTTATTTATCTAACAGCTATAAGCTACAGCTGTTTATTTATATAAATAAATAGCTGATCGTTTATAAAAAACACAGTCCCTACCTGTTAAATTTTTAAAATTAAATTACAGGAAAAAATATATAAATTTTTTCCAATGAATCATCGGAAAAAATATATATATTTTTTTCCTGTAATTTAATTTTTTTAAAAAAATTCAACTTTAAAATTATTCTCCATCATTCAGAGTATTTGAGTTGTGACGTTTGTATCTTCCAGATGATGAAGATCTCACAACTGATCAGAATATTCCTGCAGATCAATCAAAAAACAGGATCTCCAGTACAGAAACTTCAAGTACACACTCAGTACTCTGTACTGTAGTACTGTAGTACTGGGTTCCTTTACCACCAGTTACTGCATGAGCTGAGTTGTTCTGCAGTTTCAACCTGGTTCTAGTTTCACAGATGCAGAATTTGATTTGGGAGACACGACTCGTGCAGCTGAGAGTGTGTGTGTGTGTGTGTGTGTGTGTGTGTGTGTGTGTGTGTGTATGTGTGTGTGTGTGTGTGTACCTCTGGCAGCCTGCGACACACCGGGGGTCCATGTGTGTGTGTGTGTGTGTTGTCTCCACAGCTGCTTTTAACAGACGGAGTGAACAGTGAATAAAAAGGTGAATGAGGCAGGAACCAGACCGGAACCAGACCGGAACCAGACCGGAACCAGACCAGAACCAGACCAGAACCAGACCGGAACCAGCGGCCGGAAACAAAGATGGACCAATGGCGGGTCAGAATCAGCTCGACCCGTTTCTGCAGCATCAAACTCCAATTTAAACTCTGGAGATAATTTTTCTCTCCTTCCTCAGGAAGCAGCTTCACGTGCCGCTCAAGGTCCACTTCCTCTTTACCGGAGCTTTCTCCTGTCAGAACCAGAACCGGGTCGTCTGGGACGGTTCTGCAGAAAAAGAACACGGGTCTTTTTTAAAAAATTTTATTTTAGGTGAAGTGACCCTTTAGAGGCGTCAGAGCGCTTCAGCAAGAAATAAGAAATAAAGCCACGTCGTTCAAGATGCTGATCCAGCTCCAAACATGGGTGTGTGTGTGTGTGTGTGTGTGTGTGTGTGTGTGTGTGTGTGTGTGTGTGTGTGTGTGTGTGCGGTGGGTGATGGAAGAGGAGGATCAGCAGGAAAATGTTCAGCTGCTGGTTTTAAAGGCTGTAGCACAGTGAATGGAGATAGAGACAGAGGGTGGGAGGAGGGGGAGGAAGGGGGAGGGAGGGGGTGAGTGGGTGGAGGTGGTGGAGGTGGGGGGGGGGGCAACAAGATGGAGAGCGACTGCCTGCACACACTGTCAAGGCAGTTAATATAAGGTGTGGAGATAAGAGCCCGCAGACAAACATTGACCAAATCAGGCATTTCAGCCGCGACTGTCAGTCAGCCTGAGAGACAGACCCACAATCAGCGCCGCGCCGATAAGGCCCGCGTGCAGGAAATAGCCAATCTGCAGCCGGCCCGCGTGGCGAGGAGCGGGGAGGAGGAGGAGGAGGAGGAGGAGGAGGAGGAGGAAGAGGAGGAGGTGATGATGGAGAGTGACGGGGTTACAGGAGGGAGCGAATGCACAGAGACAACAAGTAGAAGGAAAGTGGTCCATAAATTCACAGAGAGAGAAATGTGGAGGGGGGGGGGGGGGGCGATATACCTCCACACACACACACACACACACACACACACACACACACACACACACACACACATGACCGAGTGCCCTCACAGAGAACCAGAGTCTGGAGGGAACAGAAGTGACGGGAGTTAAAAAGAAGAAGAAGAAGAAGAGGAGAGGTGTGATATCGGCTCTTAAAATAGTGACTCTCTGCAGGTTTTTGTCACCTGGGAACAGGCTGCACCTGGGGGGGGGCAGGTGGAGGAGGAGGGGGGGGCAGGTGGGGGCGGGGGGTGAGAACTTGGTTCAGTCCAACACCTCACATTAATGATTTGCCAACAGCGTTGACTGGCTCATTCTTCAGCGCGCACAATGGCATCATCTCGTCGTCCCTGTTGATTAATGGTGGTGGTGGTGGGGGTGTGTGTGTGTGTGTGTGTGTGGGGGGGGGGCAGCGTTGGGGCGCAGGCGCAGAGCGAGTTTTTAATGGAGGGGTGTGAAATTCCCCCGCCGCTAAATAAACACATCCACACGCAGAGAGAGGGAGGAGCAGCCTGGACCCACACTGACCCCTGCGGGACGGGACAGGAACTGCAGCCCATCAGAGTGTGTGTGTGTGTGTGTGTGGGGGGGGCTGTGAGCTGGAGGGGGGGGGGGGTGAGGAAATAAATTCCCAGCTGTTTACCTTTGTCAAACACGTTTAGCTTCCTCAAAGCAAAACAGTGGCGAGCGTTCACTTCCTGATCACGGATCACGCCGGGCTCTCGTTCCAGCGCTGCATGCACTGATGTGCTGGGGGGGTTGTGTGTGTGTGTGTGTGTGTGTGTGTGAGAAAGGGTTAACTTCCCTCCCTTGCTCTGTCAAGCCCCATTAAACCTGCTACACCACAGCAATATGGTGCCATCAATTACAGCGCGCCGCCATCAACGGCGAGCGCCGGGGAGAGGCAGCGGCATATAAACAGGACAAACGGCCACATAAAAGCCCCCGCAGACCCCCCCCACCCCATACACACACACGCACGCACGCACGCACGCACACACACACACACACACACACACACACACACACAGCTCTATCTGCAGCACCTCTGAGGTTTACCATCCGCCTGCTGCTGCTGAACGACTGAACGCTTTGACAGAGAAAACGTGCAGACCTTCAACGTTCAGTCTGTGTGTGTGTATGTGTGTATGTGTATGTGTGTGTGTGTGTGTGTGTGTGTGTGTGTGTGTGTGTGTGTGTGTGTGTGTGTGTACCAGACAACAAACAGCGTGCTTCTACTGCCCCCCTGTGACAGACGTCACACAATTCAGATCGACAGCATCAGCAAACACACGAGCACTAACCTCAGAGGAGGGAGGGGCTGCTTCACACACACACACACACACACACACACACACACACACACACACACACACACACACACACACACACACACACACACACACACACACACACACACACACACACACACACACACACACACACACACACACACACACACCTGGTGAGGTGAAACATGCTCATAAACCAAACTTGTGCTGAGGAGGAGACACAGTGGGTTTATTTACAGGTGGATCACCGTGGACACGTTTCTTCCTGCTCTCTGACGTCACGTGACGTCATCAGAGAAGATGATTGGTCCTCCGGGGGGGGGGAAACTATTTACACGACGACGTGTCGCGGCGCCGGAGCCTCAGGTGGAGTTGATCTGCGAGGACGAGCTGCTGCTGCCCGAGCTCTTGGCCTTCTGCCCCCTGGTGGCGCTGGGCTGCCGCTGCACCCGCTGGCCCGACGCCTCCCGGCCCTTCTCGCCGTGGCCGGCTCCGCCTTTGCCGCGCGCTGCCGACAAACAGGAAGAGGGCGGGGAGGGGGGGGCGGGGTTAGTGCTTCACCTGCTCGGGGGCAACGCAACGTTTTGAACAACGTGAAGAGAGAAAAAAAAGGATGCAGAGAAAGACTAAAGAAGGAAGAGGGAAGGCGCCATGTTTGTAGTCCAAACACATGCAGGTGCACACACACACACACACACACACATGCATGGGGGGGGGGCACAGTGCAACACAGGGGACCTGCAGCGTGAGGAGCACTAGAGTCTTGGGGGCCGTAGACCACGATCTTAGTGTTGACCCTTGTGGCTCTGGGGCCAGACGCCGAGGGGGGGGCCGCCGGAGGCTTAGGGCTCTTTCCAGAGACCAAAGAGTCGTCGTCTTCAGGAAACACAAGAGGGACACACACACAAAAAAAAATAAGAGAAGAGGAAGTAGAGGTGACGATGGGCTCGGTCTCAGGTGTCAGGTGACCTGCCTGAAGGGGGGGGGGTGTCAGGTGACACAGAGAGCACGGGGACGCGAGTTTCTCACGTGTTTTGAAAAGAGTCACTTCTTCTTCTCTGCTCTAAAGCTGCAGCTGCACAGCACCACCTCCTGTGCAGGCTGCCGTTCTGGAGCAGAGAAGAAGAAACCTGCCGCGTCGTCCAGGTGTGGTACGAGTACTGCTACCTGAAGCAGTACTTTAAGCAGTAGCCTAAGTATTTTTGAAAGGAGCCGCAGTATCACAGCACGTTCTGGGAGATGTTAATGTGTGTGTGTGTGTGTGTGTGTGTGTGTTTAACCCCCCCCCCTCCCCGGCTGTAACCGGGTCACTTAACTGACCTCTGGCCTCAGCGGGGGCTGCTGCGACGGCGTGGGGGGGCCCCGAGGTGTCGGCGCCGCAGGTCTCCGCCACTCTCTGCCCCGCACACATGGCCTTCAGGGTCTGGAAGACGGCCTGGGGGGCCACGTTCATCTTCAGCAGGTCCACTATGATCCTGGAGGAAGGAGGGGGGGCACAGGGTTAGCTCCGCGGGGGGGGTCGCTCCTCCAGGCGTCACCGCGGCCCCGCGGCCCCGGGGGGGCGCTTACTTGAAGACCTCCTGGTCCACGGTGACCCCCGCCGCCTGGGTCAGCTCGAACAGCTCCGTCTCTTCCGCACTCAGCACTTTCTTCTTCTTGATGGCGTATTTCTGGACGTTGGCGGTGACCACCAGCGCGGGGGGGTCCGGGGCGGAGGCCGCAGCCGCCGCCGCCGCCGCCGCCGCCTGCTGCTGCTGCGGCTGCTGAGACATCGGCGGTGGAGACCGGAGAGCTAGCATACACAAACACACGTTAGCTTGGATTAAAGACGCTAGAAAAAAACAGCGGCCGCGGTGAGAACGCGACCGGATGTCGACCACGTCATCAAATAAGCGAGAAAGCGACTTAAAAAAAACAAACAAAACGACGTAACTGAAGTAAAATAAAGAAAAAACAAACCGTTAATTTCGCGCCGTCCGGTTCCTTTGCTTGAAGCGAGGCGCGCTCAGAATACGTCATCACTGCGGGACAACCGCGGTGCATTGTGGGATATTTATCGTCGCCAATGACCCGTATTAATGATTTCTTTTTTATTTTTATGTCAACTGTGTGTCCGACTCTGGCATTTTTTAAATTTTAATTTTAATTTTTATGACGCAGATAATTTTAAACATCATGGCGCCCGCTCGATTTTTCGACGTTACGGTAAATGACGAAACTCCGCTTCACTGCGCATGCGCACCAAAAAGCGGCGCAACTGCATTTCCTCGTCTTCAGGCTCGTTTGACGGCCTCGCGTCAAGTCACCGCGACATCACGACGCGTTAACGAAGCCCGCTGCGTTCACGTTCGTCGCGTCGCGTCGCGCGGCAGAAACTTGGACGAAGGAGCGGCGTCGCGCGCCGACGCGGCGAAACCGGAAGTCGGCGCGGGATCGTCCTCTCGCACCCGCTCGCTGCTCTCCGTCGTCCGAGAATGGCCGCCGCTGCTGCAGCAGGAATAAACAAGCAGGGCGCCGTGGCGACGATGGAGCCCTGCATGCGACACGGGAGGGGAGCGAACGGAAACACGGTGAAGGTTGTTGTCATGTTGACGTCCAACAACGTGCGCACCGGCTGCTGCTGCTGCTGCTGCTGTTGTTGTTGTTGTTGTTGTCGACAGCGGGCTGCCTCCGTGGCTCCTGCTGCTGCTGCTGCTGTGCTGCGTTGGCGTCGTCTGCAAACGCCGCTCTGTGGAAGTCACGATCATGAGCCGATTGTTTTGCTTCAATCAGCTGATCGACGTGCACGCGAGCCTGCAACAAGCTGTGTGTGTGTGTGTGTGTGTGTGTGTGTGTGTGAGAGTGTGTGTGTGGTGGTGGGGGGTTAGTTGGCCTCTGCTCAAACTGTGCTGTTGACTGCGGCTCCTGCTTCTCTTTAAATAGTGACATGCTGTTTTTTTTTTTATTTAGGGACCTGAGTGTGTGTGTGTGTGTGTGTGTGTGTGTGTGTGTGTGTGTGTGTGTGTGTGTGTGTGTGTGAGAGTGTGTGTGGTGGTGGGGGGGGTTAGTTGGCCTCTGCTCAAACTGTGCTGTTGACTGCGGCTCCTGCTTCTCTTTAAATAGTGACATGCTGTTTTTTTTTTTATTTAGGGACCTGAGTGTGTGTGTGTGTGTGTGTGTGTGTGTGTGTGCGTGTGTGTGTGCGCCGCCTAATGAAGCTCATTACAGATGCACTAAGATATTCACTGACTCTCCTAATCAATGGGATTGACTCCATGATTCTCTCCGGTTCCAGAAATCGATGTCGCCCTAATTAAATAACGCCCCCCTCCCCCCTCCCTCGTGTGTGTGACACACACACACACACACACAGTCGTCAAGTCGTGTGTGTCTGTGTGCGTGCAGGTGCTGGAGTGCGGCGTGTGCGGCGTGTGCGAGGACGTCTTCTCCCTGCAGGGGGACAAGGTGCCCCGCCTCCTGCTGTGCGGTCACACCGTGTGCCACGACTGCCTGACCCGGCTGCCCCTCCACGGCCGGGCGGTCCGCTGCCCCTTCGACCGCCAGGTCACCGAGCTGGGTGAGGGCCGCCGTTACCGCGGCGACGCACGCCTCCCGCCCCCCCCCCCACGACTTTCTCCTGTCGATAAAGTTTTTTTTTTTTTTTGGGTCGTGCAGGTGACTCCGGCGTTTGGGGCCTGAAGAAGAACTTCGCTCTGCTCGAGCTCCTGGAGCGACTGCAGAACGGAGCCTCCAACCAATCGGGGATGGCGGAGGACGTGCTGAAGGGCGCGGGCGAGGTAAGGAACCGCGACCTTTGACCCCGCCTCCCTCCCTCCCCTCCGTCGCTCACACCCCTCCCCTCCTCCCCCTCCAGTGCGTCATACGCTGCGACGAGGACGAGAGCCACACGGCCTCCATGTACTGCACCGTGTGCGCCACCCACCTGTGCGCCGAGTGCTCGCAGCTCACCCACTCCACCCGCACGCTCGCCAAGCACCGGCGGGTGCCGCTCGCCGACAAGCCGCACGAGAAGACGCTGTGCCCGCAGCACCAGGTGCACGCCATCGAGTTCGTGTGTTTGGAGGAGGCGTGTCACAGCGGGCCGCTCATGTGCTGCGTGTGCAAGGAGTACGGCAAGCACCAGGGGCACAAGGTAGGAGCGCCGAGCCCGCCGAGAACACACACACACACACACACACACTCGCTCGCTCGCTCGCTCACGTGTCCCCCCCCCCACCTTCGCCAGCACGCCGTCCTGGAGAGCGAGGCCAATCAGATCCGAGCGTCCATCCTGGACATGGCCCACTGCATCCGCACCTTCACGGACGAGGTGTCCGAGTACTCCAGGAAGCTGGTGGGCATCGTGCAGCAGATCGAGGGCGGCGAGCAGATCGTGGAGGACGGCGCGGGCATGGCGCACACCGAACACGTAAGGGGGGAGTGGGGTGGGGGGGGGGGTGGGTGACGGGGTCGCACCCCGTCCTCAACGCCGTCTCCGTGCGTCCCCCTCAGGTCCCCGGCACGGCGGAGAGCGCGCGCTCCTGCGTCCGGGCGTACTTCGCCGACCTGCACGAGACGCTGTGCCGGCAGGAGGAGATGGCGCTGAGCGTGGTGGACGCGCACGTGCGGGAGCGGCTCATCTGGCTGCGGCAGCAGCAGGAGGACATGACCATCCTGCTGTCCCAGGTGTCCACCGCCTGCCTGCACTGCGAGAAGACGCTGCAGCAGGACGACTGCCGGGTGGTGCTGGCCAAGCAGGAGATCACCTGCCTGCTGCGGACGCTGCAGAAGCAGCAGCACCAGTTCGGCGAGCTGGCCGACCACGTCCAGCTGGACGCCGGCATCCCCGTCACCTTCACCAAGGTACGCGCCGCCGCCGGCGTTGCTTCCGACGGGGGCGGGGCCAGCGCCTGAGTTTGTGTGTGTGTTTCCAGGACAACCGGGTCCACATCGGGCCGAAGATGGAGATCCGCGTGGTGACGCTCGGGCTGGACGGCGCCGGGAAAACCACCATCCTGTTCAAGCTGAAGCAGGACGAGTTCATGCAGCCGATCCCGACCATCGGTACGGCGCCGGCTCGGCGGGCGCGGGCCCGCGGGTTCTCCCGGGTTCTGGCTCTGACTCGCGTTCTGGTTTTTTCAGGCTTCAACGTGGAGACGGTGGAATACAAGAACCTGAAGTTCACCATCTGGGACGTGGGAGGGAAACACAAGCTGAGGCCGCTGTGGAAGCATTACTACCTGAACACGCAAGGTGGGTGTAGCGTGGGTGTAGCGTGTGTGTAGCGTGTGCGGCGCTGACGGCGCCCGCGTGTCGCCCCCCGCAGCCGTGGTGTTCGTCATCGACAGCTGCCACAGGGACCGGCTGATGGAGGCTCACAGCGAGCTGGCCAAGCTGCTGACGGAGAAGGAGCTGAGAGACGCGCTGCTGCTCATCTTCGCCAACAAACAGGTACGGGCGTCTCCGCGTCCCCGCCCCCCTCCCCCACGGGACGCGGCTGACCCCTCCCCCCTCCCTCCCTTCCGCAGGACGTCCCGGGCGCCGTTTCGGTGGAGGAGACGACGGAGCTGCTGAGCCTGCACAAGCTGTGCTGCGGGCGGAGCTGGCACATCCAGGGCTGCGACGCCCGCAGCGGGACGGGCCTGCACGAGGGGCTGGACTGGCTGTCCCGGCAGCTGGTGGCCGCCGGCGTCCTGGACGTTGCCTAGACGACGCCCCCCCCCTTCCATCCACCTGACGTGGCTCTAAGCCGCCGCCCCACCTCCACCCGCCATCTTCTCCCCCCCCCCGCCAAGATGTAAATACTCTCCGGCTCATTTCACGGGAACGAGGAAGAACTGAAACAGGTTGAAGTCCGTCCTGCAGCGTCCAGAACCGCCCCCGGTTCTGACCCGCTCGGGACACGAGCTCGCACGCCCCCGGTCCGCGGGCTCCTGAGGAGAGAGAGGACAGCGTTATGATGACTTTTATGTTTTGAGGCGGGTTCCGGTCCGAACGTAGCGCTCCCTGTTACACAAACTGTTTACTGAACTTATTTATGAGAAGCCGACGTTTTTGTTTGTGTTTGTTGTTGTTTTTGTTTTTTTAACGCACCGATTCTGCCTCGGTTCTGTGGAGTGGACCCGCCTCACCCGGGTTCTGACGGTCCACCTCCGACCCCCCCCCTCACCTTTATTCATCGCTCTGTAACGTGGAGTAAAGAAACGCCGTCACCTGTTTGGAAACGTAGAAGCACAACGCGTCAGAACCGACCCGACCCGGCTTTTGTAAATTATTCAGAACGTGACGCTGTAAAAAATAAATAAATAAACTTATTGATCTCACGTGCGCCTCGTTTTTTTATTTCCTTCTCCCTCCGTCATCGAACGGACCGACAGAAAACCCTTCGTTACGACAAACGCTCTTTAATGACTGGATGTGATTAAAAAACAAACAAACATGGCTGTACAGGAAGTGACGTCATCACTTGACGGTGATGTTGATGATGCTGATGTCTTCGTACGGTTTGTCCGTCTTGGGGTTCACCTTGACGTTGGAGATCCTCTGCACGGCCTCCATGCCTTTGGTGCAGCGCCCGAACACCGTGTGCTTGTTGTCCAGCCACGGCTGTGCGAAAAACAAACGCACACACACACGACCTGTTAGGCGCACACACACACACACACACACACACGCACGGCGACCCGCCCGCCAGGCGACTCACCGTCGGCACCACCGTGACGAAGAACTGCGAGCCGTTGGTGCCGGCGCCGGCGTTGGCCATGCTGAGCGTGTACGGGCGGTCGTGCCTCAGCGTGGCGTGGAACTCGTCCTCGAACTCGCCGCCCCAGATGCTCTCCCCCCCCATGCCGGTGCCGGTGGGGTCTCCGGTCTGGATCATGAAGCCCTGCGGGGGGGACGGAGACGGGTTAGCCGGGAGCCGGGTCGGGACCCGGGCTGGCGAGGTCCCGGCGAGCTGGACGCACCTTGATGACGCGGTGGAAGACGTGGCCGTTGTAGTAGCCGTTCCTGCTGTGGACGCAGAAGTTCTCCACCGTCTTGGGACACCTGGGCACAAACAGAACCGCGGGTGAGTCCGGATCCCGCCGGGACGGGGACGGGGACGGGGACGGGGGCGCGGCGGACTCGCGGCGGGACCTACTCCACGGGGAACAGCTTGATGTGGATGTCGCCCATGGTGGTGTGGATGATAGCGCTGTCCGACACCCTCTTGGGGCCCTCGGCCTGCGTCGCCGCCATCACCTCCTCCTTCGACGGCTTCTCGTTGAAGATGTCGCGGTCCGAGTCGGCGCTCTTCGTGTCCTCCGGTTCTCTCTTCGTGAACTTTGGGCGAGAAGAACAGAATCGGTCAGCGCCAGAAAAAAAAAACCCAACAACAACGAACGGACCCGGCGCGGCGCCGCCGCACCATGTAGAAGCGGTTCTTCTTAAACGCGGTGCAGAACACGGTGGGGTCCGGCTCCACGTTCTCCAGGGCGGGGTTGTCGGACGCCTTCATCTCCACGGTGGGGGCCACGGCCATGGCCTTCGCCACGCCCTGGAACAAACTCAGCTGGACCACGCGGATGTTCTCCAGCTTCCCCAGGATCCGCACGCACCTGAGGAACCCAGAGGAACGCGTCACTTCCTGTCTGGACCCGGCGGCGACGCGGCCGCCTGCAGGCCGTACCTGTTGGTCTCCACGTTGATGACCTTGATGCCCAGCATGGTCCCGTACAAAACGAAGTGGCCCGTCTCGTCGAAGATGATGTTGGTGAGGCGGATGCCGTCCACCTTCTCCAGCTCGCGCTCCACCGCCATCCGCCTCCCGAACTCCATGTCGGGCAGCTGCTGCCTCATCTGCTGCAGCTCTGTGAACATCTGACACGCACGCCGCCGTCAGCGCAGGGGACGCTCGGGGGAGACCGGGCTTGGCGGCGGGGCCGGGCGGGGACTTACCGTCAACGACTCGTCGAACACTCGCATCAGTTTCCCCGTCAGGAAGCGGAACAGCCTGACTTTCCTGTCGGAGGCGATGGTGGCCATCTTCTTCCCGTCGGGCGAGAACGCCAGGCTGGTCGGGTACGTCTTGTGTTTCGCGAATTCGTACAAGTCCGTGTCCGTTTTGTATTCCCACTGCACGTGTTTGGGGAACTTGAATTCGCTCGGGAGTCCGGTCCAGTATTCCAACATTCCCGCTTTGTCGGCAGAGACGATGACCCTGAACCTGGGATTGAGGCGGATTTGGGACAGCGGCGAGGAGTGCATCTTGTCGAAGACGTGCAGCGGCTCGCTGCTTCCCCGGCCGTCGTAGACAAAGATCTTGCCGGTGGATTTTTCCGAGCAGGCCACGGTGGAAATGGCGTCCCCGGGATTATAGATCCACTCGCACTGGCCCGGGTGGAAGCTGCACGGAGAGAGGGACAGGCCTCAGGTGCGAGGGAAGGCGGGGAAGAGGGAGGCGAAGCTCCGCCCCCCGCGCCCGGACTCACCCCAGCTTCAGCATGTTGATCATGTCGAAGTTGACGACGTCGAACACCTTCATGGCCTGGTCGTCGCCCACGGAGCAGCAGAGCGCGCCCTCGGCGCTGACGCCGATGCTCTCGATCACACCTGCGGCAAAAAAAAAAAACAAAACACGACAAGCGCGGTCACGTGGCGCCGCGCACGCGCTAACCGGCACCTTCAGCCCCGTGGGTCGGGTTCGTACCGAGGTGACTCCGAAAGTGTTTGACGAACTCGATCCCCTCCTCCTCCTTCTTCTTCCAGAACTTGACGTGGCCGTCCTGGCTGGCCGTGATGACGAAGTCGGTCCTGGAGGCAGCGGAGACGAACATGCTTTAAAAACCTGTGGTCACGTGACTGTTCAATAACAACAGGAGCCAATCAGCCACCGCTACAGACAACGGGTGCTTTAATAATCAATATGCAATAATCAAATATATTTGGGAGGAACGTCCCTGTACCACAACGTGAGTACTTTTACTTTAGCTAGTACAGTTACAGTGCAGTCAGCTGATTCCGCCGCGCAGCTAACGGCGGAGTCTCGAGACAAATGACGTACTTGGTGCAGACTATGTGCGTGATGACGTCTCTGTGCATGTAGCTCCGTTCGTACATGGCGGCCGACGGCAGGTTGTCCAGGTAGACCCGCTCGTACTCCAGCACTGAGGCGGAAACACCAGGGAAACGCCGGGGGTTAGCGCGTTAGCTCCGCTAGCATCGGTTAGCTCGGTTTCGCGGGAGCCGCACGCGATCGACCGCGGTGACGTAACCCGGCTGGAAAAAACCCACCTTTCCTCTTCTTGGCCGTCGTGGCCTCGCTCGGCATGGGTCCGACCCATTCGTCGTCTTCTCCGGGTCCGTCTCCGTCCCGGTCCTCGTCCGCTTTTCGTTTCAACTCCGCATTGTTGTCGGACGCCGCCATCGCTGCCGCTCTTCTTCGCCGCGCTCCTTCCGGTGACGTTACTTCCGCCCGAGCGTATCCTGTCCGACTCGGAGATACCTCCCTAATGTCTCGCGATAATTCCCTGTATCCAACGCGTTATTTGTTATTTTTACGTGTTTTATTCGTATTTAGTTTTTTTTTTAATTTAAAGAATATTTTATCGGTGTTTAAGTAACTGGGTTGTAGCGGAACCAAAAAACTCGTCTGTTTCCGCGGATTGGTCGCCACGGAACATTTGGGTCAAACCAAAAGTTGACTTTGTAGGGGGGGGGACCCGCGACACTGTTCTGAATTTTTCTGTTCGCGGCGCATTATCAAAGTGAAGCTCTTATGTTTCGATCACACACGACACCAACAGAAACAAACGAACCGATCGAAACGATCGATTACTTTAAATAAATAAAGTTCATGTTTGTTTACGACGAGCGCGCCCACCGTCCCGGGGACGTAAACAAGAAGCTCGCGTGCGTCGCCAACATGGCCGCGGAGAGGAGCGCGTAACGAGCGGAGCTGATTTAACGAGCGTCTCCCTTCGTTTGCTGCGACCCGCCGCGTCACGATGAGCAACATTTACATCCAGGAGCCGCCGACCAACGGGAAGGTAAGCGCGGGTCCCCACCCCCGCACCCGTCACGTCACGTCACGTCACGTCACTCCGCGTTTTCCAATCCGGCGCCTGTCGCGATGCAAACCGAGCGAACGTCGAGCGCTTCCGGTGTGCTCCCGCCGCAGGTGCTGCTGAAGACCACCGCCGGCGACATCGACATCGAGCTGTGGTCCAAAGAGGCTCCGAGAGCATGCAGGAACTTCGTGCAGCTGTGCATGGAAGGTACAGGCCACGCCCCCCCCCGAGTTACGTCACGCACCTGGACAGGAAGTGTCTCACCTGTCTCTGTCCCGCAGGTTACTACGATGGGACGTTGTTCCACCGGGTGGTGCCTGACTTCATCGTTCAGGGTGGAGACCCCACCGGATCGGGGACGGGCGGCGAGTCCGTCTACGGCCGGCCGTTCAAGGTCAGACTCTCGCCGCGTCCGCACCGCGTCTGCCGCGGCGACGACGGCGGCGAATCAGTGACGTGGGCTTTTTTTTTTTTTCTCTCTTCCAGGACGAGTTTCACTCCAGGCTCCGCTTCAACCGCCGGGGCCTGGTCGCCATGGCGAACGCCGGGCCGCACGACAACGGCAGCCAGTTCTTCTTCACGCTGGGGCGCGCCGACGAGCTCAACAACAAGCACACCATCTTCGGCAAAGTAAGTGGCGGCGTGTGCGTGTGCGTGTGCGTGTGCGTGTGCGTCGGCGCCCGGCGAACGCGTCGCGTTACACGCCATCCGTCTCTCCCCCCCGCGCCGCGCAGGTGACGGGCGACACGGTCTACAACATGCTCCGACTGGCCGAGGTGGAGTGCGACCACGAGGAGAGGCCGCTGAACCCCCACAAGATCAAAACCGCCGAGGTAGCGCCTCGCTCTTCCTCCACTTCCTGTTTCCTCCTCCTCCTCCTCCTCCTCCTCACGCCGGCGTTCTCTTCCAGGTGCTTCACTCGCCGTTCGACGACATCACGCCTCGAGAGGTGAAGAGAGCCAGGAAGGAAAAGGACAAAGAGGAGGGGAAGAAGTCGCAGTCGAAAGCCACAAAGTGAGTGTTCGACGAGGAAGATGATGATGATGATGAAGAACCAGGAAGTGAGCGTGTCTTTGTGATTCTGCAGGAACTTCAGTCTGCTGTCGTTCGGCGAGGAAGCTGAGGAGGAAGAGGAGATGGTGAATCAAGTTAGCCAGGTGAGTAATAAAAAATCAAAAACATGGCCGCCCACAGGCCACACCTCCACCCCCCCCACCCCCCTGCAGGAAGTGACATCATCCGCCGTTTCGCTTCCTCAGACGTTCAAGGGCAAAAGCAAAAGCAGCCACGACCTCCTGAAGGACGACCCCCGACTGAGCTCCGTCCCCGCCGTCGATAGGTAACCGATCGATAACCGATCGACAGTTCCGGTTCCGACCCAATCACCCCACACGTCGTCAAGTGTTCCCGATCGCCTCGACAGGAAGAAGAAGAAGAAGAAAGACGACGAAGACGACGATGACGAGGACGACGAAGGGGACACGGACGAGGAGACGGCGAGGATGAGGGAGCTCATCAGCAAGAAGCTGACGAAGGAGAAAGGCGGCGAGCGGGCGCCGGACGGCGGCGAGGACGAGCGCGGGAAGAAGAGCAGCCGCAGGTTCGACTCCGCCGCCGCTCCACCTCGCCTTGTCCTGCCTGTGACGCGGCGCCGCGGCCTGGTGGGGGCGCTGTGGCGCCGGGAATCAGGAGAGAATCCTCAAACAACCGCAACAGACGTGTGTGTGTGTGTGTGTGTGTGTGTGTGTGTGTGTGTGTGTGTGTGTGTGTGTGTGTGTGTAGTCGCGGCGTTTCTCCCGTCAATCAAACGCATTTTGTGAACTCGGGTCGGGTCGGACCGGACCGGACCAGAACCTGCAACAGACACGAGTTGTTCGGTTCGTTTCGTTCCCGCCTCAGACACCTGCACGACTTTTCATTTCCTGTGATTCCACAACACTCACACACACACACACACACACACACACACACACACACACACACACACACACACACACACACACACACACACACACAGAGTTGTAGCTTCACTGGAGCGACACCAGCGGAGCTGCTGTGTGAAACAGGAATGTTGGCACCCGACACAAACCACTGTGTGTGTGTGTGTGTGTGTGTGTGTGTGTGTGTGTGTGTGTGTGTGTGTGTGTGTGTGTGTGTGTGTGCGTGAAGTCCAAACAAAAAGTGCGTCCGTATGAGGTGAGAGTGGAAGGTGTGTGTGTGTGTGTGTGTGTGTGAGCGAGTCATTTATCTTTCATCTCTCTTTGATGTTATCTCCTCTCTGTATCCTCTTAACAGGGAGTTCCTCACACACGTATTCAACATACCCTTCTCTCATTAGTGCTAATGGCAGCGTGTGTGTGTGTGTGCGAGCGTGCGTGTGTGTGTGTGTGTGTGTGTGTGTGCGAGCGTGTGTGTGTGTGTGTGTGTGTGTGTGTGTGTGTGTGACTGACAGCTGACTGACTGCAGTATATTAAACACAAGCGCAGATTGTTTTGCTACATCAAGTGAAACCCAACGCAGCGGTTTGGCAGCGGATCAGAGCCGCTCGGTCCCGTGTCGGCCCGGGACAAAGGGGGGCATTGTTACGGGGCGAGCGCTGCTGTTTGCTCCGGGGCTGTTCAGCTGCGGGGGGGGGGGGGTATCTAGTCACCTGGGGGGGGGGGCAGGGGGCGGGGCTTCGGTTGTTCAGACGTACAGTCACGTCGCGTGTCTGCTTCAAGCTTCAGGCCTCGCCGCTTCTGCTGAAGCCGACCGGGTGCGACTGGGGGAAAAACGCTTCCATATGGAAGCTGGGCCCGATCCCCTCCGCCCCCACACACACACACACACACACACACCCGTCCCCCCGTCCCCCCGTCCCGCGGCTGGAATGGGACAGGGGTGGGACTGGTAATGGTCACGGTGAACGAAGCGATCGTCCTCTCATCCCTTCGTCCTCTTTAACTTCCTGGACTCAGCGCCGCGTCCCATTCGCCGGTTCTGACCCGCCGCCATGTCACGGTCCGGGGTGGGGGGGCAGTGCAGAGAACCTCCTGAGATAATCCGGTTCTTGGCGGACGGGTTGTGTATGTTTTGGAAGCTCCGGGTTTACACGTCTCCGGCCCAGGAGGGACCTGGGGGGGTCGGACTTTTCCTTTTTTTTTTTTTTTTTTTTTTAACACTTGGACTGGGATCAAACGTTCTCGCTCTTTTGTTCTCCGGCGAGCCAAAGTATTTACGAGGAGCGGGGAACGCCGCTGCCCCCGGGTTCTGCAGAACCCCCGGTCCGGATCGCTCTGCAGAGTCATGCAAATTCCTGCGTTGAGGTTGGATTCCTCCGCTCCGGCTCGGAGTTCTGCTTGGCTCCGGACCAGGCGGGCTGCCCCCCCCCCCCCCCCCCCTCGCGGGGAGCTCACCCAGCCATCTTGTTATTCCAGCACATTCATGCACATCGGCCTTCAGAACCGGGCCCGGCCGCCGCCGTCCTGGAAGACGCGCCCGAAAACCCCCAAAACGGTTCGGCCCGATCCGAAACTCCCGCTTCCCCTGAGGCCGGAGCGAGAGAGAGAGAGAGAGAGAGAGAGCGCAGAGAAATCCAAAAAAGGCCGGCCCGGCCCGCTCTGGACCGGGAGTGAATCTCTGATGAACCGTACAGTCATCGCTGGACTATTTTTAAGGTTCTGGAATTCCTGCGTCGGGCCCAGACCGCTGCCAGAACCGCAGGATTAAATGCACGGTTCTGACTGGCGAGCGAGCGCCTGGGCCGCTGCCAGTGGCTTCGTATGCTTTCTTTAAGAAACGTTAATCATCCGCAGCTCTCTGGCTTCTTCTCTTTGGGGTTCTGAAGCGGCTGGCACGGTCCAGGTGGACTCGGAACCGCAGGGACCGGTCCGGGGTCCGGTTTGCTGATGGAGAGTCCAGGGGCGAACGCTTCCTCCATTAGATTATTTTTATCGCCGATTATTCCGACGACGACTTCCTCGCTCCGGTCTTTAAAATAACCAGCGGAGCCCGTCGCTCCGGTTCTGGAGGCGACCTCGTTTCGTTCCAGGTCCGGTCCGGTCCGGTCCGTCCGGTCCGGTCCACAGGAGAACCTCCCGCTCCAGAAGTTTCAGCCCGGCTGTGTTGTTGCGTAGCTCGAGGGTCTCCAGAGGAATCCGCCGAGCCCCCTCAGGTGTGTCTGAACAGGTGTTGCCGGGGCTTTTCCTGCCGGTTGTTTGGCCGTTGCCGCGGAAACCTCCGGCTGTTTTTTTGCGAGCGTGTCGAGGCAGAGCGCGAGATCCGGAGCGTTCTCTCTGCAGAACCTCAACCGGGCCGGGAACCAGGGGGCGTGTCGACCGAGACGCCTGGCGTGCTTCGAGGCCGCGGGCCGGACCCGGCAGCTTACCTGTACCTGTAACGAGGAAGCGAGGACGTGCTCTGGCCTTCCTCCGTGGTCCTGGTCCTGGTCCGGGTCCAGGTCCAGGTCCAGGCCGGTGCCGGAGCAGCATGTGGAGTTTAAACATTAAAATCAAACATATTTTTGCAGGCAACACAACAAGCTGTTACGACCCGCCGCTCGTCCTCAGACGCGACCCGACCCGAGCGTAACGGGCCTCCGCCGGACGGGTCCCGGCCCGTCGGTTCCGGTTCTGCTCGGACTGACCCGTGTTTTTCTCGGCCCGCAGCGACGAGCTGCGGAAGGAGGCGCGGCAGCTGAAGAAGGAGCTGCAGGCCATCAGGCAGAGGAAGGAGGACGGCCTCAGGACGGCGGCGGCGGCGGCGGAGGAAGTGAAGGAAGGTGAGTTCACAGAACCAGAACCAGAACCAGAACCAGTGTGTCCGTGCTGCATTCCCTGCTAATGGATGCCACCCCCCCACCCCCACCCCCCCATGAAGAGTCTGCATTCTTGTGCTCCAGACGATTGCATGGCGGGTTAGCAGAAATTGTTGAGCGGCCGCCACGGCAGCAAATCAAAACCCGGCCTGTGTGTTTGTTAGTCTGCAGCTTCGGGCCAGTCTGGTTCCGACCCGACCCGACCCGACCCCCCCCAAAATCTCCTCGGGTCTCCACCGCACTGCAGTCTGTCATAACGCCGTCAGTCTTTGGGGTTTCTGCCGATGCTGAAACACATTTTTGAAGGAACCACTTAGGCGCAGAGGTTAGCCTGAGGTTGTGTGTGTTGTGCAACACAATGGTTCTGTGGGGGGGGGGGGTTCTGCAGGGCCCGGCCCGCGCCGTGGGATCGCCACCGGCCCAGAATGTGCTGGAGACCGCGTCGGGATGTTGTTGTTGCTCAAACGCTGGTTTTTCTGGTTTGAAACGCCGACTCAGCACGCCGCCGCTGATTGGTTCAAGACTCGAGGTGAAAGAGCGCGACGCACAAAGCGACGCACAATCATCACATTGTGTGTGTGAACGCCACACACACACACACACTTTATATTTCACTTTTTGCAGCTTCTCGACGCTTCACGTTTCATCCCAGAAGTTTACAGCAGGTTCTGGTTCTGGTTCTGTCTTCGTTGGCGCGGGTCGCCGGCGCCGGAGCCAAAAATAAGAAGGGCCGTTCTGAAACCACTGTCCGCCCGGTGCCGGGCCTGAGCGGGGGGGGGGCTGTTGGACCCGAGCTGCAGGTTCGGCCTGGACGTGTCGCAGCACGTCGTCTCTGACCCGGTCGGTTCTGATCGTCTGATGGATCGATGATTGATTGATGATCACGAGGCGGCGCTGCTGTGACTTGTCTGATTGTTTAAAGGGGGGGGGGTCAACAGCTGGAAGAGCTGGAGTGTGTTTGCTGCTCGGCCCCGGGGCGTCATCAGTCATCAGGTCACAGGCTGGGGGGTCCTTTTACCCAGAATGCAATGTTTTCTGCCCCAACAGGAAGTGAGATTCTCAGAACACGTTGGCTCACGTACGTTAAGTCAGACATCATGTGACATCACACACACACACACACACAGGTGTACCTGTCCAGGTGTGTGAGGCTCCTGATTGATCGATTCTCTGTTGACCCCCCCCCATCATGGCCGTCACAGCTTGACCACCTCCTTTTATCTTCTCCCTCAGATCATGTTCTGCCCGTTCCTCTCCGACTCATCTGTCAATCTGACCCACAACCTGTGACGTGGTGGAATTTCACACACACACACACACACACACACACACACACACACACAAGCACACACACAAGCACACACACACACACACACACACACACACACACACACACACACGCCATCAACAATGTTTTCAGCTTCAGCATTGCAGCAGCTCCGATCGTCCTCATTCAGTTTTTAACTGGACAGATTAGCTGGAGCCGGGGGGGTTGTTGTTGTTGTTGTTGTTGTTGTTGTTGTTTGTGAGTGAGTGACTGATGTAAACAACACGTTGTTGTTGTTGTTTATCTGCAGAGGAGAAGAAGCCGTCCAGCGAGGCGGTGGCCGAGTATCTGGAGGGCAGGAGGAAGTACGAAGAGCTGCGCAAACACAAGCTGAAGAGAGGCTCCACCCGAGAGGAACAGGTGGGGACGGGCGGTTCTGGTCCGGTCCGGCCCGGCCCGACCCGGCCCGCTCACGTGGTCTCACCCGCGTTGTTTCTGTTTGGACTCGCAGACGATGGCGCTTCTCAACAGCTTCAGGTCCAAGCTGACGTCGGCCATCAGCGACGCTCCGGGGGACGAGGAGGAGGACGAGCTGGAGGAGGACGACGACAGCGGATGGTCAGTGGGTCCGAACTCATCCGGGCTGCAGCGGTACCGACGGGTCCGGTTAACATCCAGCTGCTGGGGGGGGGGACCTGTTGCATTGTGGGAAGTGTAGGATTTGGAACGAAAGGGAAAATAAGGATCTGGGTCTCAGTTCGAATCAGCAGGCGAACCCGGTCCCTGATAGATGTGTGTGAAAGTTCAGGTTGTGTGTGTGTGTGTGTGTGTGTGTGTGTGTGTCCAGGTGGGATTTGGACTCGCAGCCACCTGATTGGCTATCAGGAAATGGGCCCTGACGCTGTGTTTTCCTCTCATATTCTGTTTTTCACCAACGATCTCAGCGTCTCAGCTCGGCAGAGCGAGGGCTCCCAAATGAATAACACGTGTGTGAGTGTGAGGCTGAGGCGTCCGTGTGCGTCTGTGTGTGTGTGTGTCTGTGTGTGTGTGTGTGTGTGTGTGTGAGATTTAGAATAACAAAATCTGTAGTTGCTATTAGTCTCCAGAAGCCCCCCCTTGAAGTGTAAGTCTGTCTGTGTGCGTAATGAATTTGAGAGAGGCCTTGGCTGACGTTTGAGAGGACCCCCACACACACACACACACACACACCAGGTAGGGTTGTGTGTGTGTGTGTGTGTGTGTGTGTGAGGGTAGCGTAGCAGCGGTGCCACTCAGGAGCGGTGTGAACAGAATGTGGGTCACACCGGATCAGACGCCGGAGTCAAGTCTGGGCCAGAAGAGGTAAACTATTCCATGTGTGTGTGTGTCTGCACGCTGCAGCCCCCCCCACACACACACACACACACACACAAAGCCCCCACCAGCCTCACACTCTCCATGCAGAGCCACCCCCCCCACTGCAGTGAAAGTCAAACACACACATTGAGCTTTGATATGACCTCAGCGCCGACTCGTGCGGGAGGTTCACTTCCTGGTCGGGACTGTCACGTGACCCGCCCGTTCTCTCGCCCCTCTGTCCGGCCCAGGATGGCCCACGTCCTGCAGTTCGACGAGCAGACCAGGAAGGTGAAGGACGCCAACATGCAGGACGAGGACACGTTCGAGATCTACGACCCGCGCAACCCCGTCAACAAGCGGCGGCGAGAGGAGAGCAAGAAGATCCTGAAGGAGAAGAAGGCCAAGAGGTGAGGTCGCCGGGGTCAAGGGTCAACGAAGCCCGGCTCCCGACATCTGGACCGAGGGATCCCGACCCCGTGCGACGGGGAGGAGCAGCCGGACCCGGCTCCGCGTCGTCGTCGCAAACTTTCTTTTTGTTTTGTGTCTGTTTAACTGTGAGCGTTAAAAATAAAAATAAAGTCTGTGATTGGACCGTTCACGCCGGACCACTTTATTAGGAACACCCACGCCGTCTGTACCAAGCTCCTCATTTGCATACAGGTGCGTCGGAAACCGATCGGTTTGGGGAACGTATTTTTATGGAACAACGGTGGGAATATTTCCGATCACCAAAGTGTTTACGGCTCATCCCAGCGTCCGACCGGTTCAGCTGATCCTGAGTCAGTGAAAACGTGGAACTCGTCCTTTAACGCTGAGATGAAAACCAGAGATGTGTCGTCCTCAGGTCAGCGGCGGAGCAGTCAGAGCTCGTAAAATAGGAACTATTTAAACCAAAGCCTTTACCTCACTGTGGTGGTTTCACTGGTAAACGATCTGCCACCGTGTGTGTGTGTGTGTGTGTGTGTGTGTGTGTGTGTGCGACCGGGAGCTGCGTTTGGCCGGCGCGCTCTGTTTTACTGCACTTCTGGGATTATGCTTAAATTTTCATATGGAACAGGAAGCGGAGTTAATGTTACATTATGAGCCCGGCTCGGCCCGAGAGGCCGCAAATCTAAAACAGGTGATCCCGCCGAGTCCGCGTGCTCCCGGGCCCCGGGTCGGGCCCAGGAGTGCCGCCCGATTTCATAACAGGGAGGGGGAGGGAGGGGGCTGAAATTAAAGGACGAGTTCACCTCAAATAAAAAGATGAAACATCTGGACCGGACCAGAACCAGGACCAACGAAGACTGCATCGCTTCCTGCACATGTATGAATCGTAGTATCACAGTAAATAGTCTGAGTATACTTTGACAGCACGTGCAGTTCCCGCCCGGCGCCACCAGGGGAACGTTTTTACCGGCGCACCGCTCCTCGCTGCAGCGGGTCGGTCACGTGACGCGACGCGCCCGGGGATGAGATGGGACGGTAATAGCATTATCATGCTATTCTACAACCGCTATCTCCCTCTGCCCTTGTGGGGGGAGGGCTAAATATAGCCAGCTAATCCCCCCCCACCAACACACACACACACACACACACACCTTATCACCTGACACCGTGTACAGTCATTCATGTTTCCGGGAGGATTAATCACACACTTAAATCTGAACATGAGCACAGAAACACAAACATTTACCATCAAATGCTTTCTATGAAGAAGTACAAGTACAACATTCATAAAAAAGTACTTATACTTTATACTTAAACTTTCATAAAGTACTTATACTTTATGTAAACAGTTTCACTCTGACACCCGACAGCCCCCCCCACACACACACACACACACACACACACACAACACAAGTTAGCTTACCTAAACAGTTAGCCTAACTTAGCCTAAGCCTAAATTATCTTACCCACAGTTAGCTTGACGGAAGTTAGCTTACCCACATTTAGCTTGACGGAAGTTATCTTACCAACAGTTAGCTTGACGGAAGTTAGCTTACCCACATTTAGCTTGACGGAAGTTATCTTACCCACAGTTAGCTTGACGGAAGTTAGCTTGCCCACATTTAGCTTGACGGAAGTTATCTTACCCACAGTTAACTTAGCCGGAGCTGTTACGGTACCGAACACTCGCTCACGTTCAGTTAATACTTTTTTCTTCTACCCGCTACTCATCGGTGACATGCCGGTGACGCTCGCGGTGAGATACGGAACGCGACGTACGTCGTCGTGATTGCGTCTGAACCGGAAGTTCCCACCTGAGACCCCTCCCCCCGCTCACAACTGCTCCTGCGACAACGGTTCCACCTGGCTGCCGCTGACGTTTATGTTCCTTCACAATCCATACGAAAAATAAAAATAACGAACGTCAATAGAGATTATAATAAAAGAAAATCAAATAAAATTACTTTATTAGCTAATGAAAGTAACACAAAAGTGGTTGTGCAGTTTTTGGGTGTGGCTAGCACAATAGCGTGCTAACGTTAGCATGTAGCTTAAATCAGTACAAAAAACTACTTGCTGACTCCTGCACTTCTTCGTTTTGCTGCAGATTTTGATCCTGCGCTCGCTCTAAGTCGGTCGTCCCAGTTCTGTCAGATTCTGCTTTCTAGAAATGGACGAGGCGCTGACCCGATCCTCAGGCACAGTCAGAACAGTTAGAACCGGTCCAGACAGGACGCCGCTCTCGAAAGCAGCCTTCAGAGACCCCGCCCAGTCTCCCCGCGGCGGTCCCGCGTGCCGCGCCGTACGTGATGGATGCCGGGTTTGTCCTTTAACAGAACATTAGAGGTCATCGGTTCAAACCGCCGTCATCCAGAACCTCCTTTCTGCCAGTTCGATGACACGTCTTAGCGTCCGCTCTCCGGGCCTCCCGGTTCCGTGCCGCGGAGGTCGCGCGGCCCTGACGAACCTCGCGGCGAACCCCGCGACCCCGCCGACGCGTTTGTAAATCAACACCTGCAAATGTGGCCCGGGTGAGTTGTGGTCTGTTGCGAGCGAGTGCAAAGGTCATGTATCTGGAGTCATTACTTTTCACCGCGAGGTATTTCACCTCGAAGCCTCAGGTGAAGAAGATAAGGAAGCAAGTGGTTCGCGTTCGGTCATTGGACGCCGCAGACGACGTTCACCTCCTGTCAATCTGATTAAAATCTGGCTGCTGTCGGCGTCAATTTAATGGATTTACGGTAAATTCTTAAACCTCGTGGAAGGAAAAAGTTTTTTATCTCGGTGTCAGTTTCGCCTCGGTGCCGCCGATCGATGAACCCGGAGTCGGTTAATAACGTCGCCGGACGGTTTCGTCCTCGCAGCCGTTACTTGGCCGTAGTGAGCGAGCAGACGTGCTGCGTTCAGGACGGGATGACCGATTCCCCCCCATAAAAACACTTTGTTACCGCAGAACATTATTACGCCTACAAGCCACTAACAGGGTTCACGTTACGGCGGCGCGTCGCCACGCCTCCTCCCGGTCGCCCTCCGCCCGTCCCCGTCCGCGCTGAAGGACGCGCGGGCCGTGAAGCAGCGGCGGCGGAGTCGCTCTGCGCCGTGGCTGCGGCCCCCATCACCATCCGTCCTCATTAGCCTGCTGTCATTTATTGGTTGCGGGCAGTCGGAGCAGAAGAGGCTGAATCACCACATAATTCATTCCTGATGGATTTCATAATGCGAATACGCCGCCCGCCGCCCAACGATGACACGCACGTACGCACGCGCACGATGTTATTCGGCCTCATCTGCAACCGAGCAAAAAGCTCTTGGCTTTACTCCACCGGCTTAAGTGATTGGCTATTGATTCTTCATACACTTAATCCACTTACCTGCCGTCTGTCCCGCTGACAGAGGACGGCGCAGGAATAAAAGCGGCGTCTCTTCGAGGTGACCCATCTACCTGCTGAAGCCCCCCCCCAGGTGTGCAGCGGTGAGGAAGCAGACAGGGTTTCAACTTTTTCCCATTTTATTTGTTTGCACAGATGAAACCACGAGGGACGTTCTGCACCGCGAGTCCTCAAAACGAGAGGCCGACGGAACCAAAACTGCGACGGAACCGCGGGCCGGACCCGCACAGACACACACGAACCGACAAACCTCCGACGCACAAGCAGACCCGTCTGTTTTTATAGATCACGTTCCTGATCGCAGAAGACAAAAAGCCCCGTTAGTCTCCTGCGCTCGCTCTCCGTTCAGTCAGTCGTCCCAGTTCTGTCAGATTCTGCTTTCTAGAAATGGACGAGGCGCTGACCCGATCCTCAGGCACAGTCAGAACAGTTAGAACCGGTCCAGACAGGACGCCGCTCTCGAAAGCAGCCTTCAGAGACCCCGCCCAGTCTCCCCGCGGCGGTCCCGCGTGCCGTACGTGATGGATGCCGGGTTTGTCCTTTAACAGAACATTAGAGGTCATCGGTTCAAACCGCCGTCGCTGAAACATCCTGCGGTGGCGGTTCCACTGATTCTCATCCAGAACCTCCTTTCTGCCGGGTCGATGACTCGTCTTGGATGAATCTCTCCGATCGTTTGTATCGCGCAAATCAATAAAACAGCTGTGGAAGCGGCGACGCTGCACAGCTGGAGCACGTCTCATCACGTCTGGAGGTGTGAAGGAAGAAACACATCCGCCTGGCACATGTGGCGGTGGTGGTGTGTGTGTGTGTGTGTGTGTGTGTGTGTGTGTGTGTGTGTGTGTGTGTGTGTGTGGGCCCTCCCTCTGCAGCCAGAACCCGTCGGGTCTTTGATCTCGCCCACGGCGGTCCGATCTGGGCGTCAGCTGTGGGAAAGGGCGGCTGGACTTAACAGGACCGAGTCCAGTAGATAGCAGGTGCTGGAGCTGTGATCTTCCCGTCCCGGGACGGCATTCCTGCCTGTCAGACCCCCTCCCCACCCCACCCACCCCCCACCTCCACCTCCAACCCCCCCACCCAGGCCCGTGCATGCACCGTCTCCAGCCACACCATCTGGAGCTGTTAGTCCCGCGGCTTCGAGCACTCATCGACGACACGGCGGTACCAGCCGGAGAGCTGATCCTCACGCCTCCCGGCGGCCGGGCATCGAGCGCGCCGCGGGTTCCGAGCCGCCCCGGGTTCGTCCTCGGGGAAACGCCGCCGAGAGGAACGCGGTCGTCGGCTTCTTATCGCGGGAGGATCTTGCTCCGCTTTGTCCCGCGCCGCGGCTCGTGAGGGATTTTCAGCCGCTGATAAAAGAAGCAGCAGCAGCTTCTGTCAGAGCAGAACCTGTTCCCCGTCCTCTGCACCACCTCTTATCACCACCCCCCCCCAGTAATAAAGTCAGCACCCAGTCAAACGTAACAGAGGCTTTGCAGAGACGTGCTACGAGTACGTCTTTCCAGTAAACCCTGTGGGGGCCGCGGCGTGCAGCTGTTTGATGCGGCGGCGGCGGCGCCGCCTCGGGGGCCGTCAGGTCAGCGGCAGAGAGCGGGACCCCCGGCCTCAGCTCCATCACTTTCACTCCGTCCCTTCTCCCCCGTCGCCCTCAGCTCTGCAGGTTCGGGCAGATGCGACGTGTTCCTCTTCCATTGCTGTCGCAACAAAATGGCGGACGGATTCCAGGGGTCACCTGTCCGCCCAGGTAAAAAAAAAAAAAAAAACTGTCCAGTTTCTGGACAAGCAGCTTCTGTTTGTATGTTTAAACGTAGAACGAGGCGTCGTCGGCGTATGCGCGTACGTCTGTCACGTGAAGCCGCCGCCTGACGGGCCGGCGGGTCAGATCCGGGACCCCTCGGCCTGAACTCCATCACCCTCACCCCCCCCCCGTGGCCCGCGACTCTTTAGGTTGGGGCTAATGTAATCACAGCAGCCGGGCCAGACGCAGGCTACTCTAAACTGGTTACATTAGCCCAAACAGGCCATCTGTCTGCCGCTGTAATCGAACCCTGCGGATTAGACGGAGACGGCGGCGCTTCCCGGGCCAAGTGGGCTCGTTACTGTTTATTTGGAATTAATTAGCAGGGAGAGAGGAAACCTCGCGGCTCGCCGAGAGCCGGTCCGGACGCGAGGAAGGAGAGCGCCGGCAACCGGGCTGGGAAACGGGTTTGTCGCGGCGGCGGAAGGTTGTTGGGCGAATGAGAACAGGAGCTTTTTCCAGGGTTCTCCGATTCGGCGACCTGAGGCAGGGAATGAATGGATCTGTTGAGCGGCGGGGGGGGGGGGTCCTGGTGCGGCGCCATGAGCCGCTCTCCAAGAGTCGAGTGAAAGGACAAGGGGGATATATCCGTTAAATCCTGTGAGAACGGAGCATCCAGCCTGGCACCGGCGCTCCTCGCCCCCACCCTCCATCCTCCACCACCTCCACCACCTCCACCCCCCCCCGCGCAGCACGCCGACCCAAACGTGAAGAGAATGGACCCGGGAGCACGGAGTCTCTTTAAAAGCTGCTCTTTTTTATTGGATCTACTTTAAAAAAAAATAATAATAAAAATAAAAATAAAAATGTTGGTGAAGGGCTGCGTCACTGCATTTTTTTTTCCACTATGCTACATTTCAGTTTGCATGCAGTGAAATAAACGTACGAGTGAGACAACGCAATAAATTAGCATATAATTTACATTTGGAAAAAAAAAAAAAAAAATTAGTAACAGTGTACCAACATTAATACCGAATATAAAATATACGCAACTAACCACATGATGCTTTTCTCTTGCACTGTAGGTACAGGTCATGTGACATTCAAACATCCGAGTTCACAGCAATGAGTACCAGTTTGATTGATTTCACTTCTCTTCCGTCCGGAGGCTGCGTGTCCCGCGGCCGGCGGACCGAGCAAGTCCAAGCAATTTAAAAATCCAAAAAATGCTTCTCAGCGTCCGCCGCCGCCGCCCCCAACCCCCCCCCCAACCTCGCCAACCCCGCCCCCGACCGACCGGACGTCTGCTCCACATACTGAAGGTGGCTACGGAAACGTAGCAGCAGCAAAATTAGGAATTAGTTGTTAACAGCTTCGATGAGATCCTCCCGCACGTCGGCGCCGACCCGGGTGCGAGCGTCCGTTTTCGGCGGCGCAAAAAAAACAACAACAACAACAACAACAACAACACAACACGGTTTAACAATGAAAATTCCCAGTGTGAGGTATAAACAAACAAAAACAACACGGACATGACCAGCATTCAGACGCCGACGGGAGAGACGGGCCCGTTTGGATCCGGGTTCCCCACACACACACACACACACACCGCTCGGCGAACGGATAGCACCAGAAGCCTGGGAAGGTCGTGACCCCTCGGAGTGAAGGGGTGGTGGTGGGGGGTGGGGGGGGGAGAAAGAGGTAAACACAGTACTCCATGGAAATACAAAAAAAAAAAAAAAATCAAATAAAAGAAGGAAAGCACCGCTGAGTCGGCTGTTTCTGTCTTTTCACTGGTGATGAGAGGAGAAGGGAAAGAGGATGAGGGGGTAACTTAATCTGTGGGGGGGGGGGGTCTGGAGCCGGGATACGTGGTCTGGCAACATATCAACAATCAGTGTGTGTGTGTGTGTGTGTGTGTGTGTGTGTGTATATTTAGCACTGGCCCCTCATTTAAAGGAATAGTCAGACGTTTGGGTTTTTTTTGGGGGGTGGGCGCTTAATCAGCCGATCACATGAGAAGATCCACGCCGCCCCCCTCCTCATGTCTGTATGCTAACAGGAAGTTAGCGCTGTTAGCGCACAGGCTGGAAAACCCGGGGAGTTAGCTAGCTAACGCCGGCTTTCTTACGGAGCTGTAGTTCTGAGGCGCCAATGTTTAGACCTAGCAAGAAGAAGAACTGCTAATGCTAACGATAGCGCCCATATGGTAAAGACGAGACGTGCTAGCAACACACTGTTTGTTCATATCTGCTTCACTCTGGCAGCTAACTGCTACAAACACAGTAAAACTGGCTAAAATTTTAAATTAGCTAGGTTAGCACCGGTGCTAGCGACCACGCCCACTTCCTGTTTTTCCCTTTCAGCAAACAGTGTGCGATGTTTTTTTTTTTTTTTTTTTTTTTTTAAACACAGAGCCTTCCTGCTTCCAGCCTTTATGCTAAGCTAGGCTAACCGTCTCGTGGCGGCGTGGATCTTCTCATGTGACTTTGGAGGGGGAGGGGGAGTGGGGGGGGGAGCGCGTCGTCCTCTCTCGCTCTTATCGGCGCCGAAACCACGACGGGTCGTCGCTTTGCTGCCGAGACACGAGAGCCCGGCGGCGGCGGAGCGACATCTGGTCGAACCATCATCCGACCCGAGGAGAGCGAGACACGAGCTGCTTCACGCTGCGCCCCCCCCCCCCCCCCCCTTCAAAACGAATCCTTCAACAGGGAAGTGAAGGCCGGTCTGGTCCAGGCACCGTCTGACAATGACTTCATGCTACTGTGACACGGGGCGACTGGAGTGGGAGGAGCTAAGGCACCTGGGGAGGGACGAAAAAAAAAAAAAAAAAAAAAAAAAAAGAAGTTTCTGGTCCGGGATTAACGTTATAGATAATATACAAGTCCTTACAGTATATAAGGGTTTAACGTATGTTACAGTATGTAATAGTTTTCGTTCCAGCACAGAGACATTGAAATTCAATCACATTACGTTCCCCTTCCGCGGCGACGAGACGAGCCCTGGGCGCCGTTTGGAGTTGTACAATAAATATACAGTACGCGCCGTCGGCCGCGCGCTGATGGAAATCCGAAAAAAAGTGCACCCGAGCCAAACGTCCCGCCGCCCCGCGCCCCCGCCCCTCCGTCCCGTGTGAGCGATGTGTCCAGCACTTTGGATTAAAAACAACAAAACACGGAGGAAGACTAACAATGATATCAATAATTATTATTATAATAAAAATAACATCACCAACAGACAATCTTCCCGGGTTCCACTTCACAGAAGTGAAAATTATTTAAAAATAAAAATAAAGAGTTTGCGTCAGCGTCGGGAGCTGAGCAGTGGTTTCGGCTCCGCCGTGAGGGAGGGGGGGAGGGTGGAGGTGGGGGCGATCCGGTGGGACCAGCAGGGGGAAACCCCTCCCCCTCCTCCCCCTCCTCTTCCTCCTCCTCCTCCTCCTCCACCACCCTGCCCGCCCTCCACTGGTCCGAGAGCTTTCCGGTCTCCCCTCGCCTCTGCGTCCCTCCATCTTTTCCCGGCCTCTCTCTCTCTCTCTCTCTCTCTCTCTCTCTCTCTCTGGGGGCGGGGCTTAGCTGGGGTGGGGGGCGGGGCTTGGGGGTCAGTGTCCCTGGCAGGTCTTGCAGCACATCTGTCTGAAGTAGGCCCGGCTGCAGAACTTGAACTTGAGGACCAGCGGGCAGTACGCCACTTTGTTTACATCCTTACACTCTGCGGAGAAAAGGACAAACGCTGTTTGGCCGACAAACAAAAACAAACAAACAAACAAACAAACAAACAAACAGGGGACCTGATTTATTTCCGGGGACCTGGTAGTAACACACGAGACCGACCCGCTCCGTCAGCGCATCGACTACGAGAATAAAAGCTCTGCAGCTATACTTGGCCGCGCGGGCCGAGGCGGATCCTGGCCCCGCTCGCGGACCGGGCCGCCTGCCATCCCTCACACACACACACACACACACACACAGCTCTAAATGCCTTATCACGATCAGAGTGTCTTCCCTTATTAGGCGGGTGTGTGTGTGTGTGTGTGTGTGTGTGTTGGCTGCTCGGAGCCAAATGAAACGAGACGTTGCCTCACTGCCGTCCGTAAAGCAACAATTAGCCTGCAGCTAATCCCATTAGCCGGCCCGTAAACGCGCCTCACGTTTTCCACTCGGGCCCGATCGAACCGCCCTTCTCCGCGCATCCCAGCGCCCATCCATCATGTGTAAGTGTATATGGGGGGCGGGCCGTCCCGCTCCGACCGCGAGCCAACCCCCCCCCCCCACCCCCCCACCCCCCCCCCCGGAAAGATTAATGTAGCTGGCAGCGCGTGGAGGAGTGTGTGTCATCCAAGTGTGTTTAGGTCATAGCAGAACAGCGGAGATGAAGATAGAGACAGTTTATAACCGCGCACACACACACACACACACATGCATGAACACATGCACGCCCACACACACAACACACACACACACACACACGCCCACACACACTCTGCATGTGAGGCTTTAAACAGACTCAGCCACACGTTCTGCTCCCGGGTTCATACGGCTCGTCGGTCCAGCCGTGTGTGTGTGTGTGTGTGTGTGTGTGTGTGTGTGTGTGTACTTACCGTCGCCGTTGGCGATGGGGGTGGCGTCGCACTTGCTCTCGCACTGCTGCATGGTGGCGGGCCGCAGGGACTCGGCGCACTCGCTCGACGGCTGCCCCGTGTACGACAGACACTGCACCGTCCTCATCTGCTGGCCCAGGCCGCACTGCGCCGAACACTGCGACACACACACACACACACACACACAGAGTCAGCAACACATGTGTGTGTGTGTGTGTGTGGGGGGGCACGTCTAATGACCAACTTTCACTTTATTCCAATGTTTTTGTTTGTTTTAGCGTTCCTTGTTTTGATCCCAATCAGCCAATCACGTGACGGCTGTGGGAATGTAAACAGGAAGTACTGAATGCCCCCCCCCCTCCCACTCTAGTCAAACTGGCACCATCAACACTGAGCTGAGCTCTCGGTTCTCCCTGGGTTCATCTGGTTCTGAGTCTGATCTGGACCAGAATAATGGTTCTGGTCGGGTCCGGACCCGCTCTGACAGAATGAACTGTCTGTTTTTAAACCCGCCCTCACAGATTCACCCAGCTGTCATCGGACCGAGCGAGCGTGACCCGGCCCGGGTTAAGGTCCGGGTTCTGTTTCAGTGCCGGACCGGTCCCGGCGTCCCCGGGGAACAGTTAGAGAAGCTCTATGCCGGCCGCACATACGATCGGCCGCAGGGGCCGTCACTGTGCGAGAGCGTCAGAACCCGGCCAGAACTGGCCGCTCTGATCCTCCCAGGCCTCGGATCATCGCATGTCATGGCCCGGCCCGGCCCGGTTCCGAGTCGACTCTTTGACGGATCGGGTCATCAGTCGACTGGCGCCGATTGACTCGTAAAAGCCACCGATGTCGCCGTCACGAGGTGGGAGCCACGACCCGATAACGTGACGTCACCGGGACCGGTCCGTTTAAAAAAACGCCGAACAAACAACGCGGCGCGCTTCGACCCGTGACGCAGTTTTTTTTTTTTCTCCTCCGGCGAACGTGAGTCAGCCGGGTCGTGTCCGGGCGGAACGCCGGCGTTCCTCTGAGCCAGTTCCTGGAAGCGAGAGAGGAGGCCTGGTGTGGAGATAAACTTCAAACAGGCGGGGGGGCATGACTGATCACACACACTGCAGGCCTGCTGCACACACACACACACACACACACACACACACACAGAGGCCTGCTCCCTTCATCCAGGTGTAAATTAGCGTGCGTGTCCTTTTTCACGGCGGCGCTCCGTCCTACCTGTCCCCATTCACCCGGGATCCAGCGAGGGGGGGGGCAGCGGCCCAGGCTGCACCGGATCTGGACCAGGGGCTTGTTGTGGCTCGGGCAGTGGGCGGGGGGGAAGGTCTTGGTCAGGTCGCTGCTCTTGCACAGGGCGATGCGGTGCTTGTAGCCGGGGCCGCACTTGGGCGTGCACTGGAGGAGGAGGAGGAGGAGGAGGAGGAGTCAGAGGAGGAAGAACCGAGGGGGGATTCCGTCTCGGGACGTCCCGGGGTCTCACCTCGGACCAGTCCAGGGTGACCCACTTGGGCGGGCAGGACTGGTTGTTGCAGGCCTCCCGCTCGATGGGCCGGTGGGTGAGGCAGTGCGTGTCCTCCAGCGTCTCCTCCTCGGACGGCCCGATCCGCCGGATGCACAGGACCGTCCGCGTCCTCGTCCCGCCGTCGCACGTCTTCCCGCACTCCGACCAGTCGCCGATGAACCACCTGCGGGACGGGACCGCGGGTTAACACCTCGCAGGCTCTACTTATCAATCAGCCCCCCCGCCCCACGCTGCCCAGCCCCCCAATCAGAGTTGATATCATGAAGCAGCCTGTGAGATATGACATCATGTGGAAGAATATAAACACAATTAACAGTGTGTTCAAACATCTGTGTGAGCCCGTAAAACACACACACACACACACACACACACACACACACACAGATGTGGATGACAACCAACCCCCCCCAGACGAACGCGGGACGAGTCTGAAGCTAATTAACCCGCTGCATTTAATCTCTCTTTTTCCAGACGGGACCGGGTCGGGCCGGGTCCGGGTTTTACGGACACTTGGCCACCGAACACCAGTTCATATTCCACCTGTGTTACGTGTGTGTGTGTGTGTGTGTGTGTGTGTGTGTGTGTGTGTTACCCCCTCCAGGACCGGCACCGGGTCCAAAACAATCAAACACAGGTGGTTCTTTTCAGGGCTCTTATTCTTGGCAGCGGGCGGACGCTGAAAATAGTTAACATGTGCAGCGATAAATCACCACCGCTCTTTATTTTAGCATTTTCTCCAAACACTTCTTACAGCCCGGCCTCATTGAAGGTGTGTGTGTGTGTGTGTGTGTGTGTGTGTAAAACTGTCCCATCAGCAGAACCGTCCGCTCACCCAGCTCCGCTCCGTGAAGCGGTTTAGCCTCTTTTAGCTCCTTGTTTTTGTTTTGGGTTTTTTTCGCAGCCTGCGGGGTCAGTTCAACCGCATCAATACATTCATCAATATATTGATCTGTTGTCATTGATCGCTGCAGTCAATATCACTCTTCTACATGATGGAAATATATTTAAAAATAAAATTTAATTCAAATTAAAATTTGATTTAAAGAAATCTATATTTGAAATAGCGATATAAAAAAATCAGTGCGTAAAAACAGCAGAAAGCGCCTGCTTCCTGCTTCCTGCTTCCTGTTTCCTGTTTCAGCGGGGGGGCACGTACTCGGGGGGGCACGGCTCCGTGTTGCAGTCCCGCTGGTTCTCGGGGGGTTTTCCGTCCGGGTCGCAGTAGCTGTTCTGCACCACCGAGTTGTCGTCCAGCCGCTTGCACACCACCTCCTGCTTCTGGGAACCTGTGGGGGGAGGAGGAGGGGGGTCGATCGATCAATAAGGCAGCACAGAGCTCAGCTGATCCTCCCCCCCCCCCCTCTAGGAATGGGGGGGGCGCTGGTGTCGGTTTCAGGCCGTAGTAAATCCAGACGTGTAAATTCCTGATTCTTTGCAGGATATCTTGGCAAATCACTTTCACAGAGCAGAGCGCTCTTTACTTTGGCTTCTGACAGGGGGGGGCTACCGTATCACTGTCACACCTCCCACTGTGTGTGTGTGTGTGTGTGTGTGTGTGTGTGTGTGTGTGTGTGTGTGTGTGTGTGTGTGTGTGTGTGTGTGTGCGCTGTACCAACTCAGAAAGGGTCTGTTTGGATCCTCGTGGGACGTATCCCACGGCAGACTTGTCTGGCAGCTGTAATGAGATATGGAGTGTGTGTGTGTGTGTGTGTGTGTGCGTGCGTGTGTGTGTCAGAAGGTGTTTTTCATGCGTTTTATTACTGTAGTGAAATATTAAACATGGCTCGCTGCGTCCAGCGGCCGAACGGTTAAACAACGCTCCTCTGATTTAGAGCCGTCGCTAACACACACACGCTAACGCACACACACACACACACACACACACACACACACAGATGGTCCGGGTCAACGGCGCTGCGGCCTCGGACCTCTGCACCGCCCCCCGCACCCTCCGGCTTCCCAGTTCGACAACTGGGAAGCGCTCGCTGTTTATCGTTACGTGAAACCCAGCCGCTTCTGGGCCGATGCGGTTCTGTCATTCCTGAGGCGGCGGGCCGCGTTTCAGCGCGGGTTTCGCATTCTGCACGTCGGGCCCGGCGGGACCAGCGGCCCCCGGACCCGCGCGTGTGCGGCGCCGGCAAACCAGAAGCTATGCGGAGCAGCTCATTCACAGAAACTGCACCGGGCCGAAATATGGAAAATATACATATTGAATTTATTAGAGGGCTGAATCTCCAGGCCGTAAAGTAATGATTTTGGAAAACCGTCTCAAATTATGATACTGGGTTTCCACACACACACACACACACACACACACACACACACACGCCGCTCTGCAGCATTTGTGGAATTACTGGTCGGGGAAGATTTACACAACGACACACACAAGTTGTTGAAGTATTAAATATTTGAGAAGGTTCGAAATATTCCCCAAGAATTCCGACACCCGCAGCGTGTCGTGGGATTCGGCTCGCGGGGCCGTTTTCCAGGAGGTCGACACCGAGAGGCAAAACAAAAAGTTACACAACCGTGTGCGGGAGAGGCCGCGGCGTCACGACGCCGACTCACCTCCGGCGCAGGTGGCCGAGCACTCGGACCAGGGCAGGTGGTGCCAGGAGAAGCCGACCTCGTTGTCGCCGCTCCCCGTGCGCTGGATGGGAACGTTGAACCTGTAGCGTATTCCCATGTTCTGCTCCTGCAGGAGAACCTGAGACGGGGAGCACAGAACACAGTTGTTGAACGTTCGGCCTCTTCTAGCTCCGGTTTGGTCTCCACCACCACCACCTCGTCACAGAAACATCTGGGCTCTCCAGCGGCTGGTAACAGGTACGACACTGATCGCGGCAGCTTTTACTGGGCCGGACCCAAACCGCTGAAGAACACGGTTTGCGTCCGCGGCGCACACGCGGGAGCGGCGCCGTTAGAAACGGGAGCGTTACCATGACGACCAGGTTCTCGGCGGTGGCCCCCAGAGCCTCCAGGGACTCCGGCTCGTCCGTGGGCCTCTTGTAGTGGAAGGAGGTCCCGGCGATGTCGAACTTCCTGGGCCAGTCGATGGTCCACGCTCCGTTGATGTAGTACTCGTCCTCCTCGGACTTCATGGCTGGAAAAACAAAAAGGAGGGGAGGGGTGGGGGGTCAACGGGCGCGAGGGAGAGGCGGCGGCGGCGGCGGCGTGACGCGCCGCGACACGTCGGCCGCCTCCCGCTCGGGGAGGGCGGGCGGTGAAGAAAAACAGGCCGCAGGTGAAAAAGCTGGACCGGAGCGGCGCCTGGTCGTCACAACAAACGCCCGTCTCCAGGCACAACAGAACCTGAAAGGATCCGCTTTCCCGCGCGCTGAGTCGGCGCCAAATTGAAGGCGAGACGATCCAGCTCTGGCTCGCCCGCTGCGTTTTACTTCGTCTTTCGCCCGCGACCTTCGTCTTCAGCGCGTGTTTACACGAAACGCTGATGACCTAAATAGCAGAGGACTCAGACAATGCTACACAAGACAAATATTATCTTTATGACTTCGGCTGGGGGAGTCGAACTGAAACTCTTTAAACTTTGATATATAGACGTCATATCCTCCCAAATCCCGGCGGGCCGGGTCAGCTGTCACCGCGGCCCGATAAATCTGACCCAGCTCAAAGTGTGAGCTCGCCCCCCCCCACCCACCCACCAACCCATCGACACCATCCGCCGTAAATCCGCCGCGCTGTCACGCGTCTTTCTCTTGTTAACGACAAGACGGGCCTAATTGGATCCGGTTGCTCGTGGTTCTGACGCCGCGGTCTTCTTTTTAAAATTTACGGATCCGCGGTTAATGACGGCATCCTCTGATAATTATGCTCCCGACGCCGGGAAATCCCAGGAAAACGCGGTCGGAACACATGATGGGAAACGTCTGTCGGGGAGGCTAGCGTTAGCATGCTAACGTCCGGGGCGCTAACCGGCGCCGGGTGATTAGCGCGGCTGTTTTCATTTCACGCAGATCAACGCAGTTTGACGATCTTTAAACTTTTTTTTTTTTTTTTAATTTGGGGGGGGGGGCGATGTCATTAAGATTCATCCTCTGGGGGAACATAAACATCTGAGCGCTGTCGTGCACCGATCCATCCGGCAGATGTGGAGATATTTCATCAGATTACTGATATTCCTGACCTGTTTCTGGCGCTAGAGAGGAGAGTAAGGGAAGTCCTCTGGGAACCACGAATATCCGTACCAGATCTCATGGCAATCCATCTCACGGCTGCTGACATATTTACTAAAGAATCAAAAAATGTCAACTCATGGTGGCACCAGAAGAAAGGTAGGAGGCTAACCAAAGTCTTTGGGAGTCCATCCTCTGGGGGCCACGAATGTCTGTACCAACAGTTGTAAAGACTTCAAGACAACAAACCTCGCGGTGGCTCTCGATTAAAGATCGGGGGATCGTTAAAAGTCTGTGGGATTCATCCTCTGGGGGCCGTGAATATGTGCACCAGATTTCACCGTAATCCATCTTATTGTTGCTGACATACTTACTCAAGGCAAAAAGCAAAAAATGTCAACTCATGGTGGCACCAGAAGAAAGGTGGGAGGCTAACCAAAGTCTTTGGGAGTCATCCTGTGGGGGCCATGAATGTCTGTATCAGCAGTTATAAAGACTTTAATCTGACGGTGGCTCGAGAAGAAAGGGGCTCATCAAGGATTCATCCTCTGGGGGAGCGCGAACAAATCCATTCAACAGACCTCTCAGTCCGGACCGAGGCGGTCGACGTCCCCAGAGGAGACTTCATCATTTCACTCACCGATATAATTCTTGGACATGGCGACTTCTTTAATCTCGATGTGGACCGAACCTTTGGGGATCTGAACCACCTCCATGTAGCCTGGAAAACAAGGACACTCATCATTAAAGTATTTCTCCTGCTCCCCCCCCCTTACCTATAGGATAAATTCCAAATCGCCGAAAAAGGACAAAGCGGGAGGACAAAACAATCCCCTGCTCCTTCTTTCCAGACAGTATTTTTAGACGTTTTCCTGGGCCATACCATAGAAGGAGAACTCTGTTCTCTCCCGGTCTCTATAGACGACACCGAGCCGACATCTCTGCTGCGCAACCGACGACAACAACGTCGTGTTTTCATCCCGACGCCGACAACGCCACTCGAGAACGCCGAGCGGCGGCGAAGGAAAAAGGGCCTCCGGGGGTTATTTTGCTTATTTTCTCGTCGCTCAGTTCTGACTCGCAGCGTCTGGGTTCGGGTTCGGACCTACCTCCCCGGGGCAGAGACTCGTTGAAGAGCCCCTCCGTGGCCTCGCAGGTGCTGCCGTCCCCCCCGCACACTCGGCACCGGTCCTCTTTGGCGTCAGAACCCAGGATGTTGTCGCAGCCCACGTGCTGCAGAAAGACGGTGGGGGGGGGGGGGGTCACATGGTCACATGGTCACATGTCAGAGCACAGGTTGGGGAGGGGGGGTTTCTACTTTGCTAAACTATGAACAGTTTCCTGGAAACACACACAAATAAAACTGAACTATCTGGGGGGGGGGTGCAAACTTTCGCACTGATACACTTTCATTACTTCTAGCGGTTCTAGCGCCGGCGGCGGCGGCTAACGCTGAGCTAACTAAGTCTCCATTTCCGGAGCTTTCCGCCGACTTCTCGTGATGACGTCATAGCCCCGCCCACCGAGGACGCCGGACAGGAGGACGCCGGATCCGCGGTGCCGTGGAATCCGGGCCCGGGCTTACCTTACACTCTCCGTTGATGCAGATGTTGAGCGAGTCGGCCTGGCACCGGGTCCCGTCGATGACGGCGGGGGCGCGCTCCGTGTAGAAGTTGTATCCCTCCGCCAGGCAGTTCAGCGCGCAGGGTTTGACTCCACCTGGGCCCAAACGGAACAACAAGACGGACAGAACTCAGCCCGGACCCGGTCAACGCGACCTGAACCCTAATGCCGGTCCCGGGATGGCGAAGGGGGGGGGGGTTTCTCCTTTTCCGCTTGTTGACAATAACAAAGCTGCGGAGGGGGAGGCAGCGGAGCGATCGCCCTGACATCCGCTCCGGGTTCTCCCGGTTCTACGTGACGGGTCGGTCCAAACAGAGCCGCGTGATGAAAAGGACGCCAGCGAAAATAAAAGCCGTGTTTACATGTTTCGCACGTTTATCGCTGTTTTCGGTCGCGGGGAGATTTTCCATGATGTGCAGACATCGAGGGGGGAGGGAGGAGCCCAGGGGGGATGACTCAGCACGCCCGGACCTGCAGCCGATCCGACCGCTGGGATCAGACGGGAACCTCATCCCAGAGACCAGGACCCGGGTCCGAGCGGGCCGCCGTTCGTGACGACGGGAAGGTACAACAGCTCGGAAACGTCGGAAATATCCGAAAACGCACGGATAATGATTTCGTTTATGGCGTTTGAAAGTGCAGCACCTGCACAGCGCCACCTTTAAAACTTTACGCGTACGAACGCAGGCGCGAGACGACGTACGGGGCCGCAGGGAAACTCACCGCCGGTGTACGGCTTCCAGTTGTAGTACTTCCCGCGGAAAGGCATGCCGTCGAAGTCGGCGCACTGCTTCTCTCGGAAGTCGCGGGATCCTGCGGGACAGGCCTGCGGACGGGACAGTCAAATACGACAGAGCCTCAAACAAAGGGGTGGGAATAAAAAAAAAAAAGACGACATCATCATTACGAATCCGCGTGCGAGATGTCGCCGTTTATTGGGAAACGCTAAAACAGACGTGTTTCTTGGAATCCCTAATTGGGAGCAGGAGGAGCCGGCTTTGTTTTCCTGCGTGGATTTACGACGGATAACGAAGCACTTTCTTTGGCCGCGTAATTAGAAACATAAACTCCGGCGCAGCGCGGGCTGGTGCCGGCCCCGGTCCTGGCTCCGGTTCTGACTCGCCCCGGACTGATTTATCTGGGATCGGCCGTGTGGAACCAGAACGAGGAGGTAAAGAGAAAAAAAAAAGTGGAAAGAGGCTCTTTACTGGTGTGAAGAGGTCCTTAGAACCCCCCCCAAAAAACTGTCTCCCCCAGGACAAATAAAAGCTCCCGGGTCAAAGCTGTATTTCACATGTTCCACTATGGAGGGGGGGGGGGCAACTTTCATTACCCCTCAAGTGTGTTGCCAATGCTGCTGCTTTTAAAGTCGCAGTTCAAACATGCAGATCGAGTCCGAAGAGACAAAATAATATTATTACAACTGTGTGTGTGTGTGTGTGTGTGTGTGAGGATGACGAGGGCAGATGAGATTCACACCTGTTCAAAAAAAAAAAAAAAAAAAGCAACCATCAGGAATTAACCTGTGGAAATACAGAAAAATAAAAAATGCAAAAATTAAATTAAAAATAAAATATTTTTTTAAATAATATAATAATACTATAAAATTTATTTTATAATATTGTTTATTATATAATATAAATTATATTATTTTTTTAAATAAAAAATTGATGGTGCCCAGAGGATGAACCTTCAGAATGTTTGGCGATAAATTGAGATCACTATGGTTAAAAAAAAAAAAAAAAAACAAATTCATGGAGACACAACACTACGACGATTTTACTATAATGCTTAAAATACAAAAGCAACGTTCCACAGGAAGGTGGGGTTGGGTGGTGGTGTGGGTGGGGCACCATTACCAGGTCCTATCTGAGCTGCGATCGGTGTAAAAACAGCTGGGTTATAAACAGGCGAGGTGTGGTCAGCGCTCAAACAGCCGCTCCAGCTGTTGTTTACTCCACCCGGCTGTTATTTTTAAGCCGCGGCTCCAAACTATTTCAATTTTCACCTTGTGGAGAAAAAAAAATGGCCACCGGCAAGGAGCAGGGACCTGACGCTGAGCCCTGAGTCCTGTCTGCCAGGATTCACCTCAGGCGACCCAACACGCTCCTGCACCTGACCTCACGTGGCCCGCCCCGTTTCTGGTGGTCGCAGGAAATGATGTCGCCACTGCAGCCTGAGAGTCAAGACTCAGGGCCAAGAAACACCACACACCCGGGACGACCACTCAGACCTGCTCTCATTCAGGACACGGTGACCAGACGTTACCGACCGTGTCCCCCACACACATGCACACACACGCACACACACACACACACACACACACACACACACACACACACACACACACACACACACACACACACACACACACACACACACACACTCAGAAGGAGACGGAGGACTCACGTCAGTGTTGCACGACCTGTAGCGTTTCCTCTCTCCGAGGCAGTACTTCCCTCCTCCGGACGGCCTGAGAGGGAAGAGGAGGAGGAGGAAGAGGAGGAGCAGTGAGGGGACATCTTCAACACGCGGACCTTTTCGGGTCGCGGCGGCGGCGCTCGGACCTCTGCCAGAACCCGGTGCCAGCGATTCATGGGTGAAACCCGAGCGGCTCTTAATGTGACGTGACATTTACGTCTGCTGGGGATTTTGGTTTTTCCTGCTCTTATCGCCCGCCGGCCTCGTCCTCCGGGGGGGCCGGTTCCACTTCGCCGCACACAGTCGGGCTCGCTAATGCCCCCCCCGACACCTGAGCGATCATCTTACACAGGTGTTCCACATTATGCCAACACCCCCCCAACACTTTCTCGTGTCTTCTCAGGACGTGTTTGTCGTAACGTTGAGCACCCATAATAAAAGACGGATCACAGACACCCCCACCCCCACCACTAGGACATCGTGGGAACTCATCGGGGGGGGGCATATGGCTTTATCATCTTATTGTAATTAGGGTCAGAGGTTAAAGGTCAGAGGTTAAGGGTAAGATATTTCGACAGCGCTCACGAGGCCGATATGCCTAAGAAGTTTTTTTTGTGTGTGTGTGTAAATGTTAACTTGTTGTATTTTATGACAGGCGCACACTGATGACATCATAGACCATCAATCAGCTGCCGCGCTCTCGACCACGACCCTCAGGTTAAACCGCTCCGTCCACGTGACGATGGAACCGCGCTGAGCGTTAATGAAGGAGACATTTCACCCTGTAAATCATCCAGAGACACACTGATCATCTGCACGATAATCTCACACACACACACACACACACACACACACACACACACACACCCATGCGGGCAGGACCTGGACGTGTGTGTTCAGCTTGCTGTGGCTTACTTTGCCTACTTACGCTGGGCTGTCACAGTGCCTCATGGAGGAGGACACCCCGCCCCCGCAGGTCCGGCTGCACTCCCCCCACATGGACCAGGGCCCCCAGCCTCCGTCCACGCTCTGAGGCCAGGTCCCGAACGCCACGCACTCCCCCTGGTAGCACCACTGAAACACAGACCGGGGCGGCTGTTATCTTCAGTCACAACAACAACAACACACACACTTACACTATTACACCACCCTGTAGTTTGTGTGTATTATTATATTTATTTATTATTCAGCTTCAAAACCAAGTGAGAAAAACAAAGTTATCTATTTTATTCTGCTCACTGGTTAATTAAGCTAACCTTCCATAGCTGGAGTTAGCTATGAGGCTAAAAAAAAGCGACATTAGCTACATAGCTAACGTTATTTAGCTGGTCTCAGCCATGAGGCTAGATAGCAGTAGTGGTTGCATAGCTAACGTTACTTAGCTGGCGTTAGCTATGAGGCTAAACAGCAGTATCGGCTGCATAGCTAAGTTTCTTAGCTGCCGCAAGCTCTGTAACTAAACGGCGGTACTGGCTGCATAGCTAACGTTACTTAGCTGGCGTTAGATATGAGGCTAAACAGCAGTATCGGCTGCATAGCTAATGTTGGCTATGTAGCTAAACAGCTGTATCGGCTGCATAGATAACGTTAGCTACGTAGTTAAACAGCAGTATTAGCTACATAGCTGACATTATTTAGCTAGCGTTAGCTATGAGGCTAAAAAGCGGTATTAGCTACATAGGTAACGTTATTTAGCTGGTGGTAGCTATGTAGGTAAACAGCGGTATCGGCTGCATAGCTAACGTTACTTAGCTGGCTTTTAGCTAAACAGCCATATTAGCTAGAGCCACAAATGTGACTTTTTGTCATCTATTGGCCGTGTACCTGTTAGCTAGCTAACATTAGCTTAATCCATGCTGTTGGTTCTTTAGCAACAGAACCAACTGTTGCTTTGTAAGTCTCCTGAACCGGGGTGAGGTTTCAGAGGTGAGTCAGTGTCCAGTGTGTCAGGTGTGTTTTGAGCCTCATGCTAATCTGTCTGGGGGGGCAGGCCTTTGTCTCCCCAACTGTGTCAGTAGGTTAAGAACCCGGAGAGAGCGGGACGGTCCAGGTGAGGCTACGTCGGGCCACTGTCCTCCTTCTGCGACTGACTCATTCACGTCCTGAGACACTGTCAAAACAAGATTAGCCACAGGACAGAGGAGAGGCGGTGTGTGTGTGTGTGTGTGTGTGTGTGTGTGTGTGTGTGGGGGGGGGTGT
>JAFBJZ010000455.1:60000-70000 GCA_016785225.1 Psettodes erumei | reverse complement strand
GCGGCGGCGGGTTGTGGAGCGAGACGGCGAGCGGGAAAACAGGCACCTTTTTCTGCACACACACACACACACACACACACACACACACACACACACACAGGTCCACTTACTCCAGGAAGCTGGTGATGTAGTCCTTGCTGCAGGCGGACCAGGAGAACGGGTTGGTGTTGGCCGTGATGTGCGCCGCCATCAGCTTGGCCGTCTCGTGGCCCTTGGTGCCGCAGGAATTCCCGATCCCGTCGTGGTTCATCCCGAAGCTGGAAAACAGAGCCGGATTAACGCCGGGCCGAGGACGACGCCCGGGAAGTCCGGCGGGGGCCCGGCCGTAAAAAAAAAAAAACCCGAGCTCCGTCCGCGGCTCCGAAACAGCTGTGAGGAGCCGAGCCGGGGGTCGCGGGGTCAAACCCCGTCTGGAGCTCGGCAGGTCCTAATCACCGCCCTGATGCCTGCCCGTCAATCAGCGGCTGCAGGTCCGAGCAGGTCGGGGCCCTGGGGTGCAGGGTGCGGGGGGGGGCAGAACCCGGACGGCCCCCGGCCCCGCGGCGAAGCTCCGAAAGCCGCCGGAGAATTTCTTTCCCGCCGAGACCAAACGAATCGAGGGATTCATTAAAACCTTATCGGCCTGACGTCGGCTCTAATGTATATAACAAACCCGACCGCTCTGGAAATAAATCACCCCCCACACTTTTTTTTTTTTTTTTTTATACATCCTCTGGAAGCGGAGACTATTTTTACAGCGGGCCCACAACAGAAGCAGACACGAGACATAATAAAGGAAACGGCCATCTCGCCGGAGCCCCCCCCCCGGGACGGATACGTAGACTCATACATCATCTTTATTTTGCTTTATATTCGGGACGGCGGAGCCAGAGGTATGCGGACGCTGACATCTGCGCGAGGAAATATGCGGCGAAACAGTTTCGAGACGTCTACCGGGGGGGGGGGTCTGGCAGAGACACATAGCGAGTGTGTGAAGGCGCTGAGGCCCCCCCCCCGTCCCGTCCCGTCCCGTCCCGTCCCGAGACTCGGACTCTGAAGGTCGGCGACCCTTGGCGGACTCGGCGCTCTCGCTCTGGGGACCGAGCCGCCGCCGGCTCTTTTTGTTTCATTCACGACAAAAAAAAGGCCGAGTGAAAAAGCAGAACCCGGCGGTGTCGTGTTCGCGCTAACCGGGCCAAAGAACGTGTGTCGAGGCGAAAGCGACGGCGTCGGACACGACAGGAGATGTTAGAATATGTCAGAACCAGCGGCCCGCGGTTCTGCTTCGGGTTTATGGATCTTTTTCCTACGTCTCCTCCACCCGTGGATCGCTGGACCGCCCTTCCTGTCTGTCGCGTCTGACGAGCGGAAACCCGGCGCGTTCGGACTCAAGAGAGCTTCGCCGCTCGCCGACGGTCCGGCTCCAAACCCGCGGGTCGGAACCGCTCGCGTGCTCTCGGACCTCAGACACTCACTTGTGGCCGATCTCGTGAGCGATGGTGAAAGCGGAGCTGAGGCCGATGTCTTCGTTGATGCTGCAGCTCCGCTCCGGCTCGCACATCCCGGCCACCGACGCCAAGCCTGCGCACGCACACACACACACACACACACACCAACACTGGGTCAAGTCTGCAGGGTTCTGAGCAGCGGGCCCGGTTACAGCGGCGCTGAAAGACGATCCGGTGCTGCAGATCGGGGAGTTCAGCATCGCTGGCGAGACGGCCTCTTTTTTTTTTTTTTTGGGGAAAACGTCTAGACGAGGGCGAGATTTATACGTTTCAATCCGTGTAACAAGGGATCACCTGAGACTGGAGCCAAGGAGGGGAATATAAGACCCCCCCCCCCACCTAACACCACCACCCCCACCACCCCCACCTCCTCCTCCTCCTCCTCCTCCTCCACCTCCTCCTCCTCGCTGACGCCCCACCAGAAACCTGTCAGAAGATATAGATGTTTTCCTCATTTTCAAACCTGGAGAGGGAGAACGAGGTGGAGTGTGTGTGTGTGTGTGTGTGTGTGTGTGTGTGTGTGTGTGTGTGTGTGTGTGTGTGTGGTGTGTGTGTGTGTGTGTGGGGGTGTTTAAAGTTCTCCAGGATCCAGGTGTCGCAGGTCCTTTTTCTCCTGAAGCCTGACAGGTCAGATCAGGAGACAGGAGGCCATTCTTCACAGATTACATCTACAGGTGAGCGGATCATGTGACGGCACGCAGCAGGTGTGTGTGTGTGTGTGTGTGTGTGTGTGTGATGCAGACGTGAAGGGTCAGTTCACCTCTCGGCTCTTGTAGGAGGAGGAGGAGGCAGGTAGGTTCAGACCAACCTGTGTGAAGGTTGTTAGCGACGTTAGCGCACGTGCGTCGCCATAATTTGGGGCGGGCCGTCCCTTTAAAGCAGTGTCGGTTCCCGACACACACACACAGGCCCGGTTCTGGCGGTCGGCGCCGCTTCGGACGGACCGTCCCGCGGCGTGAACCCTGCGCCTCGCCACGGCGGCGTTTGTATCCTCTTTGCTAAGAGGCTAAACAAGAATAGACTCGCAAATCAGGAGGCCATGACTGCGGGGGGGCTACTCTGCGATTAGTGTAAGAATGTGTGTGTTAGAGAGAGTAAAGTGTTTATGCACACACACACACACACACACACACTGTTAGTGGGGTGTGTGTGTGTGTGTGCATTATCTCCAGCCCCGTGATTACAACCGCGACCCTAAAGGCCAGCGATCTGACCCCGGGAGCACGACCCCCCCCCCTGAAGAGGAGGGAGGAGGGAGGAGTGGTGTGTGTGTGTGTGTGTGTGTGTGGGGGGGGGGGGGGGGGGGGGCAACGAGGAAGCCAAGCAGATGCCAGGGCAATTAAAGCGAGCGGGGGAATGTGACGAATGCGGTCAATCTGTCAAACTGCCCCCGAAGTCACAGCATTAGCTCCAAGATATACTGAGGTGCCTGCGGGGCCTTCACACAGATAAGATGGGGGGGGGCGGGGGTCCTGTCCTTTTTCCACCCCCCCCCCCCCCCCCCCCCAACACCCCCCCCAGCACCGGCCTATCACCCACTCCATCTCCCTGCTGCATACTCCAACACTCCCTGTAATTGTCCTTTTCCCCTTCCATTTTCCTTTCAACTCCTCCTCCTCCTCTTCTCCTTCTTCTGCTCCTCCACCTCCTCCCTCTGTCACTACTCTCCTCTTTTTAACCCCCCCCCAAAAAAAAAGTCTCCCTCCTCGTCTTTCCGCCTTTTTCCTTTCTCTCTCTGGTGGAAGTGTAAACACCTTGAGACAAACGGGGAGGGGGGGGGGGGTTCTGCGTGAGTTCCGTCCGGGTTCTCCCCCACCACCCACCACCTCCACCCACCTCCACCCACCCCCACCCCCTCGGCGGAGCGGGAGGAACTCTAATAACACGAGTGAAAACATCCTTCTCATTATGTCTGGCAGCGGCCGTCTGGCGTTGTTCTCCGAGGGAGGCCGGCGAAATAAGGTTTGTCTGAGGACACGGCAAAGGTGAAGAGGAAGAGGAACACACACACACACACACACACACACACACACACAGCGCAGCGACTCACCTAAGGTTCCGCAGGGTTTGTTCTTGTAGGTGCAGATGTCGTACCTAAAGAGAAGGGAACACGAAACGAGCGGATTAGCCTTTTTTCGCGGCGTTTTCCCTGCGCTGGCCGCGCGCCACGCCATTCTTTCCACGTGTCATCACGCGGTCCAGATATCATCTCCACCTTTAGCATAACAACGGCATGTAATGAGGTTGTGAAAACACCTGCCCCACCCACCCCCCCCACCCCCACTCGACTCCGCCGTTAACCCCCCGGTAATCCAATAGAGCGAGGGCCGACGCCGCACATTTCAAACGATCCAATCACCGCTCGGGCTTTTAATCTATTAAAACCAAGGGCACGGCTAATTCAATTTCATCCTCCCTCCCTCCCTTCCTTCCTTCCTTCCTTCCTTCCCTCCCTCCTTTCCTCCCGACGGCGTTCGCGGGCCGGACAAGGAGAGGACGCCGCCCGGACGCCCTTGGCGAAGACGAGCGGCGAGACATCTGTAACATCTGAAACGCTGGAGATCAATACTCTCAAAACTACTGTTATATATATATATATATACACAATTAATCAATAATTAGAATACTCGATGGCTGATCCAAAGACAAACGCTCCAAGAGTACAGATGACGTAAGAGTCTGAGCGCCGCGAGCGTCGGCCATCTTGAAATCCTCCTGCACACGCGTAAAGTAGCTAACGCTAAAAATGCTGCAATTCACCCTCGCGTGAACCTCAGGTGACCACGGATCTCACCTGTACACATCCTGTACCTGTGGAGATATTTCAGTCCGGAAACAAAACGGCTAACACTGCTAGCATGGCTAAAAACGAAGCGTCGTAGATTCCCACCATCCTGCAGTTGACTTACCGTTTAGCCTTTTAGCACCTAGCCCACCGTTTTAGCTAGGTGAGCGGCGATTAAATTCATCAAAACACTTTAATCGGTTCAATGTGGTTCAACCCCATCACGTTAGCGGCGGCTCGTCTGCGCTAACGAGCGCCTACAAGCGGCTAGCAACCAAACGGCGGGCAAAGTTAGCTGTTAGCTTGTGCTAGCTACAGTTTTCACAGGAGACGAAAAAACGGAGCTAACGGGCCCCAGAGCTGACTCCGAACTTATTTTTGTCGGGTCCGTCACTGCGCAATGCTAGCTTGTTCTTGCTAGCACATTAGCACATTAGCTCCACGTTAGCTGATAGAACATCGCACGCTCGCCGCCAATAACACGCGACGCAGCTGCTAAATATATCTAAATATACAGAGGCTGTTTAGTGCAGAGCCCAGAGAGTCCGAAGTCCCGGCTCCGGCCCAATCACAGAACGCCATCCTCCCTCTACAGGTAACGACACCACAGGAAGTAACCGGCGACGCTCACCGGGTGATGAGGACGGCGTTGTCGTGGTGAGCCATGCCGTTCTCGGGGATGCTGTTGCCGTCGCCGTGGTGGGACAGGATGGACTTCTGCCACTTACAGAAGCTGTCCAGAGACTTGTCGGCGTGGTGGTTGATCTCCAGGTTGGGCTGCGGAGACACAACGACGGGTCTGTTTCGTTTTTGCCGCGGCCGCCGTTTCGCGTTGACAGCGCTAACGAGCCGGAGCGCCGCGATTAGCGGCATGAATTATACGGAGGGGGGCCCGCGCCGGGATCACAGGGAGGCTGGAGAACACGTTTGTCGGAGCGGCAGAAAGTTCTTGAGTTTGATTTACGACGCAGGACGGGAGAAGGTAAAGCCATTTATAGTGCGTGGGGGGGGGGGGGGTAACGATGAGTCAGAGCAGGAGCAGAACAAGGAGGAGAAGAGATAGTGTATTTTAAGAGTTGCTGAAACGGTAGAAAGAAAAAAAAAAAAAGGGCAGGAGGAGTGGAAAGAGGAGTAGCAGGAAGGGGAAGTCTGCAAAACGCATCTTCTCTGCACGTAATGGCTTCAATTACAGCTGCCAGCTGATGATGCAGCGCCGACCTGCCCGCTGATTAATGACACCGCAACACTGAAGAGCTCAGCAGCCCATCAGTGATTCACTTTCACCAGGAGATGCTTTTTTCTGAGCACAAAAAAAAAACGGGACTCGCTGACTCCCTTCGTACGGGATCAAAGCGCGGCTCCACTTAACATGAAAACTTGTTTTTTGGAGCTCTTCAGGAAAAAAAAAAAAAAAAATCCAGATGCTGAGAAGCTTCTGTTTCTCCCATCACACGCTCATGTAAGAGCCTCCAGCGGGGGGCTCCCCCCCGAGGGGCCGCGCATCTTCTGTCTGAAGTGGCGGCCACATGGGCGCAAAGGCCGCCGCCGCAGGTGAGTTTCTTACCTGGTCCTCGGTCAGGACGATCAGCCGGGTCACGATAATGTTCACAACATTTCCTAGACTGGCATCACGGTAAAGTTTGGCAACCTGACCTCCAGAAAAGAAGAAAAGACACAAAGTCAGACAAATGGTGTCCGGACGGCTAAAGACGCGGGTCGAACCCGGAGCTTCATCATACTGGAAATAATCCAGGGGGGGCGACGGCGACGGCGGCAACAAAAAGTAGGATCACACTTACAATGTTCATGACAGACAGGATGTAGTGCTCGATGTCTTTGCGTCCGTGGTAACCGACCATCATTTTATCAGCGACCACCAGCGTCTCCACGAAGCGCTCCGTGCTGATGGAGCGTCTCTGCCGGCGCCCGCCGCCCCAGCGCTCGCTGTCGTTTCGGGGGCGAGCGGCGGGCGGTCGGGGGCGTGGCCAGCGGGCAGGGGGCGCCGCCTTTGACGAGGTCTGGGGACGAGGGGGAGAGACGGGTTACGATGGAAACGTGACACGTTGCTGGTTTCTGCGTACGGGACGGGATGTGTCGCTGGTTTTCGCGTACGGGACGGGATGCGTCGCTGGTTTCTCGCTTACGGGACGGGGTGCGTCGCTGGTTTCTGCATACGGGACGGGATGTGTCGCTGGTTTTCGCGTACGGGACGGGGTGCGTCGCTGGTTTTCGCGTACGGGACGGGATGCGTCGCTGGTTTCTGCGTACGGGACGGGATGCGTCGCTGGTTTTCGCGTACGGGACGTGCACGTGGGGAATCTGCCCCTTTGAACCTTGCGGCTAAAGCCTTTTGCTTTATGACCCAGATGCTCTGGGAAAAAGCTATAAGATGCGACGTGTCGGGGCTTGCGAGCTTCCTGCTGATGACAGCCTTTGCCGTTTCCTATAAGACCTTGGCCCAAATACCTAAATATCCACCTGGTTCTTCTTTCCAATTCGTCATATCTGAGCAGCCGCGGCGTTTTCGGAGGACTGGGGTCGTCTAAATTTAAAAAATTCAGATTGTCGGCGCTATAAATAGAATCCGGATTCAGTGAAAGTCAGAGCCAAGTCGTCTTTACGCACTGAAGGGCCCTTTATGAAAGCTGCACGTTCCCCCTGCAGGTTGAAAGGTGTCCAGGCCAGGAGCAACTATAGCACACAAGAGGCCCGGTCATGTCTACCAGAACCTGGGCCTAGAACCAAACCAGCGCTTCCTCTAACCTGCTATGTATAGTTATTCCTTTACGTCAGTTCCACCCACACGGAGTCCAAACCCAGATGGAGGTTCACCAACCTGAAATGCCGCAGCTGAACTCCTGGCTGGGCTCTTGTGGCGAGGGAATGGCAGACATTTTATAAATAACATGTTGCTGTGCTTCTTCCAGGTTCCGTTCGCTGGAGGTGGTGGAGGAGATGTTCTTTAATGGCTCTATTAAATACTGCTCTTCCTCTGTGGTTATGACGCCGTGCTTGTAGTGGGTGGGGAGGACGAAGGAGAAAGAAAACAGGTTACGGACGCAAGCAAACATCCATCAATCTTCATAAAAATTCATAAAAATACAATTAAAATTAAATTAAAAAATCGTTAAATTCAGCGTGTTTTGTATTTCTTGGAATTTCATGTACTTTCACTAAACTATTTTACACACGGCTTCTCTCGACACACGAGGGATTTTCTTCACACGTTTAAGCTAGCTAGCTAGCTAGCTAGCAAACGCCCGCTAGCTAGCTCGCGGCTAACGCCTGCGTCGGCGGCGTTGACCGAACAGATGCGAGCGGTTGGCCTTTTGGCGCGCCGTCGTTTCTGACCCGAGCGTCGAAAAGTTTTCACGTGGCTCTGAAAACGTTAGCCAACGTATCGTTAGCTGCTTAGCGTTAGCGGCATTAGCGTTAGCTGTGTTAGCGTTAGCTGAGCGGTTTAGCTCAGTTTGGGCCCAGGGACTTTTACCGCCATTGGCAGTCGCGTCGTTTGACATACGCCATACGGGGAAAGTCTGATGTAGCTAATCTGCTAGTAAGGTGCATTGTGGGAAATGTAGGATCCACTGTTTTGGCCTCTGACCATTCTGTGCTGGTGTAAGAGCAACAGCAGGAGCTCCCCTTCCCTCATGATAGGGGATTGGGAATTTAAGAACGCAAGATAATTAATAATCAAACGTCCGCCGATCGATCGAGCGCACGTCGCGCCTGCAAACTCAAAACGCATCGGGCTCGGGGTTTTTTTTTTTTGTTTTTTTTTAACGTCGAGCTCCCCGACTGCACCGACGGCTGATTACATTAAAGCGCAGACACATTTTTGTCCATTTTTGGTGCTGTTAGAAAAAAAAAGGGCAAACGCTAATTCAATTTACGACGCTCGCCGCAGGTCTCGCCAGCACGTTTGGCTCCGCGTCTTCTCCGCATGATCACGTCTGCCAATAAGAAGCGGGGCCCTTCTCTTTTTTTTTTTTTTTTTTTTTCTCTCCTTCTTTAGAGTTATTCTGAAGCGAGCGGGGATATTAAAACGTCTTCCAGCTCCTTGATTAGCGAAGAGAAAGCTGGACACTAACGCGGCCCCGTGGACACGAGCCTGAAAGCTTGGACGGGATAATTAGGCGCCTCGTTAGTCCCGCCGCTCGGTTCTGGTTTTTTCGAAAACCCGCTCCGACTCCGGGCCTGCCAGGCGGAACCGGAACCAAGGCTGCGTTAAGCAAACTTACAATCTAGTCTAATCCGCGAGATTGAGAGCGGCGCAGGGTTCGGACATTCGCCTCACCTGTAACGATGGGCGAAAAAAAAAAGGCCGCGTCCTACTCACCAGGCCCTTGCAGGTGCTGAGCGCCACCCGGGTCGTGCGGCGCCGGTTCTGCAGGAACCCGACGTAGTGGCAGTTCTCCACCGCGTCGTGACGCCACTCCAGCCCGTCCCGGCCCCAGTACTCCACCGTGAAGTGCCGGGACACCAGGTGGGGGTTGAGCGTCAGGTTCAGGTGAAAGTGCTTTCCGTAGGCCGACAGTCTGTAGAACAGCCGGGCCTCGGGGGGGTCCGGGTCCGGCGAGGGCGACGGCGCCGGTCCCGCGGCGGGGTCGGCCGCCCCGCGTCTCCGCCGGCCCGGCCGGTGCTGCTTCACAGTGTAGCTCAGGAACTCGCCGTTCTCGTCCACCCGCACCGGGACCGTCAGCTGGTAGTGCTGCAGGTAGGACAGGAACTCCTCTTTTTTTACGGGAGAGAAGAAGAAGAAGAGGAGGAGGATGTGACACGGGGAACGCCGCACACGCTTCCTGCCCCCCCGCGCGACGCCATACCTTGAGAGCCGTGCGAAAGTCTGTCGACGCTTTGAAGTTCAGAGGCGGCCATCACCACCAGGCTCAGTGTCCACGTCAGCGTCTTCCACAAAATTTCCATAATTCAGGGACAGGTGTGACATGGGGCGGGGGAGGGAGGGAGGGAGGGGGGGGCAGGGGGAGGGGGTGGGGGGGGCGGGGCGCTACCAGAGGGTTAGAGGCAGGCGGCCGGTCCGACGCCGCGCCGCAACAAGTCCATGGTTTCGTCTCCGTCGCTGGAACGTCGATGGATTCTCGTGGGTCCTCAGATGCGTCCCGGGGGCAAGCGTCGCCGCGTCGCCTCTGGGTTCATGTCAGCAGCTCGCCGGAAACGCGGTGACCCATCAGACGCTCGAGGTGTGGACAGGAAGGAGATCTTACGCCGGCGAGGACCCGTCGCCAGTTCGTCCGCGTCCCTGCGGGGGGGGGGAAGACGGCGAATCAGAGGAGGCGGCGGCGGCGTGGGAGCTGATCAGCTGATCAGAAGAAGTGACGTTCCAATGAAACCTTCTTCAAAAGGGACACAACCAGTGACATCATCGTTATTGATTAATCTGCCATTAATTAAGTGATTGATTTGAACAGCCCAAAGGAAACGAACCGACAACAAGCGGCCGAATCGATTGATTAATTGATTGGTTATCGACTTATCGATCAATCGGTTTTGCAGCTCCGGACCGGAGTAGATGATAGTTCGCTAGTTCGGAGACGGGATCGTCTGGATCCGCAGGACGGTGCGAACGGAACCGACCGTCTGGGTCGACTGTGCTCGAACCGGACCGCCGCGAGGCGGAGGTGAGCGGGTCCAGGTGAAACGGTTCCGGGACCAGCTCGGACCGGAGCGCGAACCGACTCGGCCCCGCCGACCCAGACAGCTGGCAGCC
>JAFBJZ010000455.1:12500-55000 GCA_016785225.1 Psettodes erumei | reverse complement strand
GCCGCCCCCTGCTGGCCACCGGCGGACTCGCTCAGGGGAGACACGCTAATGTTGTGCGACTTTCCCGGTCTCACGAGCGCAGGCGACTCACTCTCGAAGTGAACGATGCCGTCGATCTGGTCGATGAAGCCGTTCATCCGTCCCTCGGTGATCATCTGCGACGCGATCTTCTCGGCCTGAGCGAGAAAAAACAAAAACAAAACACAAACGCTGAAGCTGAAGCTGAAGCCTCCGCGTGCGGCGCGGGACGACACGCTCGGAGCGACGGGTCCGACCTTGGCGGGGGGGATTTCCAGCAGCGCCCCGAGCTCCTCGAAGGTGATGTTGTTGTAGAGTTTGCTGGCCGACAGCAGGTTGTGTTCGATCACGGCGCGGTCCAGGATGCTGGAGCCTGACACAGGAGACAAGAGCTCGTGCGACGTTCGTTTGTTATTTTCTACCGGCCGGACGCAGATTAGGATTATCCGCGCTCACCGTCCGCCGTGGTGGCCTTCTGGTGAGGCATCAGCATGGCGGCGAACTCCTGCAGCTGGTTCCCCCGGATGATCCGGTCCAGATACATCTTCTCCAGGATGCCGTAGGCGGCCAGCTGCTGACAGCGCTCGTCCTTGAAGAGGGTGGCCAACATACGGGAGCGCTGCTGGCCTTAAATCAGGACGAGGGCGAGACAGACCGTCAGAAGCTCGTCGCTCGGCTTATTTTCCGCAGCGGAGCGGGGCGGGGGGGCGGGCGGTACCTGCGGAGGCCAGGATGGTGCAGTTGAGGGCGTGTTTCAGCGCTTCCAGACGCTCGGTCTCGTGCACGATGGACTTGTACGACAGCTCGTTGTATCTCTGCGCCGCTTCGATGAACTTCCTCCTGAAGTCCAGCACCCTGGCGTAGCAGACCTGAGGAGGGAGACAGCGTGGTGAAGGACGGGTCTGCGGCGCCACGGCACCGGCACCCACCCGCCCGCCCGCCCGCCAACCTTGTAGTGGATCTGCAGCTGCTCGTTGGACGACTCGTTCTGCAGCAGCGAGGCTCTGTTGATGTAGGCCTCCGCCTGCACCGGGTCATCGTCCTCCAGGTAGAGACGCGCGATTTTCAGGTAGGTGTCCAGCTTGTAGTCGACGTTGTACTGCCTGAGCAGAGACACGGGGGAAGGGATTTAAAGATAGCCGCCGGTCAGAGACGTGGAGACGTGAAGGCGGGGCGGGACGTCACTCACTTCTGTCCCGTTTCCAGGGGAATGCCGACTAAAACCTGCGCAGCGTTCCTCCAGTCGCCCTCCTTCTCATATATGGTTGCTAAGTGCTGCCTGATGGACGCCACCTGAAGACAGGTGAGGGCGGCGTTTAATCATCTGGACGATGTCTCAGCGGGTGTTCGAGAGCGCCGCGGGGGGGGGCGTTTACCTGCTCCTCGAAGGAGATGACCCTGGGCTGAATCTTCTCCAAGGTGAAGTGGTACACGGCTTTGGCGGTGGCGTCGGGCAGGTTGGGCAGGTGCGTGCAGAAATCGGTGAGCAGCTGCCTGGAGATGACGAGGCTGACGTTTTCGTTCACCACTGTGGCGGGTCGGACAGAAAAGTCACAAGGCGGCTTCCCGGTTTTCGCGCGTAAAACGTACCGCCGAGCGCGGGTAAGGACACGGGGACGCCATACTTGCTTCGACAAACGCCTTCAAGGACTCCAGCTGGTCTGCGTCTGTGAAGTGGATGGCCTTCTCCAAAATCTGTCGATATCTGGGAAAGACTTCGCAGGTTAGAAACTACACCACGGATGTGATGCACACACTGAACGATAAACATTAAAAAAAATCATATTAAACGTATCAAGACGGAAGACGGTTTGGAGAAGCAGCAGCACATACATACATTCATTCATTCATTCATTCATTTGATTTTATTTCACTTCATTAGCAAACGTTTAGCATCAACCGTGCAGCTGGAGAACAGAGCCTCCGGAATTTAATATAATAAAAAATATATAAACGTTAATGGTAGACTGGAGGTTTTCACGTAAAGTTATACTTTAACAGAGGACCCGTGCGATAAAGCGCATTTATATTTACCGACAACTACACTTGGTTTCCGCTAATCTAACGCCAATTAACCGATTTGCAATGCTAATGTAGCTAGCCGGGCTAGCTAGCGGTAGCGGTAGCTTAGCTTAGCTCAGTGCATCCCTGCCGTCTCACCGCCGCCGACTGTAGCCGTTAGCATCTCCCCTTAAACCCCGCGTTTAACCGCTGCTAACGTGACGCAGGACATTTCGCGGGTCGCGCTACGTACTTGGCCGCGAGGTCTTTGTGGGATCCGCTCGAGTTCATCAGCTGCGCCAGCTCCTGCCGCACTTCGGTCGCCATCGTCGCCTGCGGAGTGTCAACAACTGCGGCTTCGCTCGCCAAGAAGGGAGCGCAGCTTCCGGTCCCCAGCCCCCGCTCCCCGGAAGTCGGTCGGTCCTCCGACGAACCGGCTTTTCCTGCTGTATATGGTCAATTTTAAAACCTTTATTTAATTTTAAATAATTACATTTATTTTAAAAACAAAAAAATAAATTCAACATTTTTTATTTCGAGCCTTTATTTTGCCGTGCCTTAACCTCCTGAGGCTTTTAAAATAATATACTACAAAACACTGATCATCTGTCAGATTACTGGGGCCACTAAATAGCAAAAAACAAGGTTATAAAATTTTCTGTTCGTGTTGAAGCTGTGTTAAACATCATTTATTCGAGTGTACGATCATTTTCATTGATTTGAAAGGAGTGGACGAAAAAAAAAAAAAAGAAGAAAATAATAATAAAGTCAGTCCAGCGGCAGAACCGGTTGTAACCTACCAAAATGATCACAGATACACAAATATCAGATTAATGTGGTATTTATAACAATATAAATATTTATTTAAATATTAATATTAATATATAAAAATCCATCAGTTCGTAAAAAAACAGAAAATCTGTATTTAATATTTCCAATCCAGTTTTTCATTTATTATCATCGTCGGCGGAAGTTGCCCTGTGCCTTTAAACGTGACGTAGCGGTGACGTGGGGCCCAGAAGGCGTGGCCGGCCTGTGAACTGTCAGGGAGGAATGGCGCTCGGCGCGGTATTTTGAACAATCGTCTTTTTTCCTCTTCCCGTTTTTGTCTGGAAACGTCGCCCGGCGCAAAAAACCTCCCGGTAAGATCGACCCCCCCGCCGCCCGGCCCCGGGGCTCGCCGCCGCACCGCATTTCCGCGGGAAGCCGCGCACTTGAGAACGGGTTCAAATGTTGAGGTATAAATGTTGCAGCTAGCTAGCTCGGGTTAGCAAGCTCAGCAAGTTTGCTAGTGCAGTTGTCCTGCCCGCTGGGCTGCCTGGCTTGATGAGGCTCATGAGGAGGAGGAGGAGGGGGAGGATGAAGATGATAATAATAATAATATTAATGAGGAGGAGGAGGAGGAGGAGGAGGATGGTGAAGCTGAGGAGCTGAGGAGCACGGGGGGGGCCGGGATGTTTCCCCGCAGCCACACACAAAGTTTGCCGTGCACTAACTGAGACCACCGGCGAACATATGGCGACGCGTCCGCTCGCCGCGCGTCAGAAGACGCTCCGTTAGCGCCGCGCTGACAGTTGTTTTGACGGGACCCCTGCGCACCGAGCGCCGCCTCCGGCGTACGTGCCCCCGCGTACTGTCACACACTTACAACCGCCGTTAGCTCGTCTTCACGTCACGTCAGCTACAAACTTATTGTCGCGTCCGACGGTTGTTTTTTTTTACGGTTTCGGCTCGCGTCCCCGTAACCCGGGTCAAAGGTCACACTTAGGTTTACCAACATAAACAACAGCTGTGGGCGCCGCTGGGTAAACGCGGAGGCTTTAAAACTGCTGTAATCCGAGCGGGCGTGTGAGTGACAGGACTTACGCTGGTGTCAGAGTATGTTACCTGCTCGGTCCCCGCCGGTCACCGGCACCTGTGACCCGGTGGCTCGGCCGGAACCGTTCCCCCCCGGGGCCGCTGCCGAGTTTCGCGAGCGCGTTAGCTTAACGTGAGTGGAGTTTTAAAAAGGCATTAGCTCGCCCCGTGTAGCTCGGCGTTAGCCGCGGAGCTAACGGGGCTGATGACGAGGTAAAAATGGCGGATCTTTCGAAATCCAACCCGGGCCTGAAATAGTAACGCGGCTTGTCACGTTTTCTTTTCTTTTTTTTTTTTTTCTTCTTCCTCCTCCTCATCTTCACTCTTTGCCCGAACCGGAACCAGCTGCTGGGGGGCGTTCTTTTATATGAACCTGTGCAGCCCGGCACGGTTTGGGTCGGGTGGGTTTCACCTGGGGACGTGACAACAATGAGAGCAGGTGTGTGTGTGTGTGTGTGTGTGTGCGCGCGCGCGCGGCCGAGTTAACCCCGCGGATCAGCTGTCACCCCCCCCCCTCAGGAGGAGAGACGTGACTCCCGCACACACCTCAGCAGTAAATAAACCACGTGATCACTGAAAACTTACTCACAGGTATCAAACACAGCCAATACCTCTTGGAAGTATTAATACACGTATTATACACCAAAAGTGAGCAAGTACTTTTAAGTAAATTATAAATCTTGATTCTAACTGTTCAAGACATTGTGTGTGTGTGTGTGTGTTACAGAATCATGAATAAAATTCTGTTGATTAATAAATTTGTCACAGTGTAGAAATCCTGCTCATGCTCGTTGTGTTGTTGTTGTTGTTGTTGTCGTCAGGATCCACAGCGAGCTGAGTCGTGGTCAACATGGACGTGGTGTCACCAGAGCTCAACAGCCTCCTTCCTGATGAGATCATGGACACGGAGGCCATAGAGGACGTCCCTCACTCCCAGCCCGCCGCCGCAGCCAGTCGCAGCCCGGCGACGACGCGTCGGTCCCCATGGAGACGGACGCGGCCGCGGACGACTCCGCCCTCACCGCGGATTCGTCCTCGGCGGAACCCGCCCGGGCCCCGGCCGCGCTCGGCGCCGGCGCTCCGGCCCAGATCTCCGTCTCCGCCGCCTCGTCCCCGCTCCTCGCCCTCAAACCGCCGCTGGCCACGTCCACGGCCACCACCAGGACCACGGACAGCGTGACGGGGACCAGCGTGACCACGAGCGGGCTGCAGAAGCTCACGGCCCCGTTCACCATCTCCCCCGCCAACCACCAGATCATCCTCAACAAGGTGGCCTCGTCTCAGGCCACGGAGGCGGCCAAGGCGGCCGGCGGCCCCCCCCAGGTCGTCAAGCAGGAGGGGCAGAAGCTCCTGGTCACGGCCATCGGGAAGTCGGGCCAGCCCATCGTGCTGCAGCTGCCCCACGCGGGCGGCAAGCCCGGCGTCTCCCCCGCCGCGGGAGACGCCAAGTCTCAGACGCCGCAGTTTAAAGTGGTGACCATCGGCGGCAGGTCGGAGCTGAAGCCGATGGTGGGCGGCGTCGGGAACCAGGTGACCACGCTGCAGGCCCAGCAGCTGAAGGCCGTGCAGGTAGCGCTGTCGTCGAGCGGGGGACGCGAAGGTGTCGGGTCGGAACCTGAGGGGGGACGTGTTTTGTTTCTGTCCTCACAGATCGCGAAGAAGACGCCAGCGTCCTCGGCCGCGCCGATCAAGTTCATCATCACAAAGACGGTGAACAGCAAAGGCCTGAGTCCTCAGACGTCGGTCCCTCCCGTCATCGCCGGTCAGTTCGCACGCCTCACGTTAACCGCGGTCCGCGTCCCCCCCCGTCCCGTCCCGTCCCGGAGGGTCACGTCTCGCCTCGTGTCTCCGCAGGGCGTGTCCTGACGCAGACGTCCCCCGTCATGCCCGCCAGGACCATCGCTCTGTCGGAGCCCCACAGCGCCAGCATTCAGAGCATCCCGGGAAAAAAGATCGCCATCTCCCCCCTCAAGACCCCCAGCAAGGTGAGACCGTGTGTGTGTGTGTGTGTGTGTGTGTGTGTGTGTGTGTGTGTGTGTGTGTGTGTGTGTGTGTGTGTGTGTGTGTGGACGCTGATCGCATCTCTTCGCCACCCCACCAGGTCACCGTGGTGTCCGTGGCCTCCCCGACCTCCAACGCCTCACAGAAATCGGTGGCGCTGCCCGTCAACGTGGCGCTGGGTCAGCAGATCCTGGCGGTGCAGCAGTCCACGTCGGCGTCGCCGGTCAAGATGGCCGCCGGCCAAACCACGGCGCAGGTGAGCCCGGCGGTCGGGCTGCGGCCGCTCTGATCCTGGATCATTTTTAAGAGGTGGTGAAATATCTTGTTTTTTTTTTTCCCAGAACATTAAACCCGTGCAGTCGGTGGCGGTGGGCGGAGTCACCGGTTCCCAGTTCAAGACCATCATCCCTCTGGCCACGCAGCCCAACGTGCAGCAGATTCAGGTTCCGGGGAGCAGGTTCCACTACGTCCGCCTGGTCACGGCGACCACGGCGAGCAGCACGCCGCAGCCCAGCGGGCCCAGCGGGCCCAGCACCAGCTCCATCCAGACAGGTGACTTGAGTATCCGGCCGTGTGTGTGTGTGTGTGTGTGTGTTAAACTCACGCTGGTTAACGTCCCGCAGCTAAACCCGTGGTGGTCGGAGCGGGCGCGGTGAGGATGTCCGTCCCCATCGTCCCGGCTCAGACCGTGAAGCAGGTGCGTTTGTTTTCCTTCGCCCGCTCTCCGGGGTTTTTCGCCGCCGCGCCTTCACGGACCGCCCTCCCCCGCAGGTGGCGCCGAAGCCGCTGACGTCGGCGGCGCAGGTGGTGACCGCCGCTCAGACGCAGCAGCGCCTGATCATGCCCGCCACGCCGCTGCCGCAGATCCAGCCCAACTTCACCAACCTCCCGCCCGGCACCGTCCTGGCGCCGGCCCCCGGAGGCGGGAACATGGGCTACGCCGTGGTGCCGGCGCAGTACGTCACGCAGGTCAGCGCCGCTCCCGCCGCGCCGCGTTCTCGTGTAAACACACTCAGCTCAGCTGACGGTCGCGTGTGTGTGTGTGTGTGTGTGTGTGTGTGTCCCCGCAGCTCCAGCAGACGCCGTTCGTGACGCTCGCCAGCAGCTCCGGTTTCCCCGCCTCCACCGCCGTCCAGACTCAGGCGCGGCTGCCGCTGAACGGGTGAGACCGCGCGCGCGCAGTCGGGTCCGAGTCACGCCGGTCCGAAAACTCGAGTCGGCGCGTGTTTGCTAACGAACTCTGCTCTCGCAGCCTGTCGACGGCGGAGACAACGTCGAGGCCGAGGAAACCGTGCAACTGCACCAAGTCCCAGTGCCTGAAACTGTAAGTACGACGGGCCGGTCGGCTGATCGTTTGTAATCGGAGCTGAGCGGGTTCGATCAATAACGCTCGCAATCGTTCAGATACTGCGACTGCTTCGCCAACGGCGAGTTCTGCAACAACTGTAACTGCAACAACTGCTTCAACAACCTGGAGCACGAGACGGAGCGGCTCAAAGCCATCAAGGTAAGGAGGGGGGAGCCGGGCCGGGCCGAGCCGAGCCGAGCCGAGCCGAGCCGGGCCCGTGAGGCGAGGTGAACGCGTTCTTCTCTCGCAGACGTGTCTGGACCGGAACCCGGAGGCCTTCAAACCCAAAATCGGCAAAGGCAAAGAGGGCGAGTCGGACCGCCGGCACAGCAAAGGCTGCAACTGCAAACGCTCCGGCTGCCTGAAGAACTACTGCGAGTGTTACGAGGTGGGGGCTCGCTCGCCGCCGTCTCCCTCCCCTCCCCTCCCCTCGCCCGCCACCGCCGCTCTCTTTGCGTGATTCGTTGCGTTTCTCCCTCTCCAAGGCCAAGATCATGTGCTCGTCCATCTGCAAGTGCGTCGGCTGCAAGAACTTCGAGGAGAGCCCGGAGCGGAAGACGCTGATGCACCTGGCGGACGCGGCGGAGGTGAGGGTGCAGCAGCAGACGGCCGCCAAGACCAAGCTGTCGTCGCAGATCTCGGACCTGCTCATGAGGACGACGCCCGTCATCTCCAGCGGAGGAGGGAGGTACGGCGGAAAAATAACCGCGGCGGTGGGAGCGGGCGAGTGCGTCCGCGCGGCGCTAACTGCGAGCGGTTCGTGTGCGTGTCCCCCGCAGGCTGCCGTACACGTTCGTGACGAAGGAGGTGCTGGAGGCCACGTGCGAGTGTCTGCTGGAACAGGCCAAACGGGCCGAACAGACTCACCAGCCTCAGGCGGAGGCGGAGCGGCTGATCGTGGAGGAGTTCGGACACTGTCTCATGAGGATAATCAGCTCGGCGGGGAAAGCCAAAGCGGACTGCGCCTCCATCAACTGCTGAGGAGAGGCGTCTCCGTCCGGGACCCCTAGGGGTTTCTCTCTCCTGCGGGGAAGCAGGTTGACTCCTCCTCCTCCTCCTCCTTCACGGAGAGGCAGAACAATGGCGGAGGACCCCCCCGCCTCCCGCCCGGGCCGAGCTGCGGCCGGCCCGAATAATAATAAACACAGAGCGGCTGTGGACGGAGCGGGCCGTCCTGGCGCTCCTTACCTGGCTGCGGCGGACGCACAAGGTAAACAGGAATTTTAACGCCCCCACCCCCACCCTCCACCTCCAAAGTGGAACCTACAACCTCTGAACTTTGGTTCCTCCATTTTTACTCTTCTTCTTTCATCCCCCCCCTGACTTTTTTTTTTTTTTTTCTGAAGAGGACGCCTGTGATTTGTATGTAACCAGAACATTTGTGCTTGACGTAGGCGAACGGAGCGCGTATCTATCTTTTTGATATTTATTTTGTAATCATTGTGAGCGCTAACGTTTCTGTGGCTTATAGTGCTGCCAACTCCTAATGGATTATTAACCATGGCTAGGCTAAATGGATTCAAAAAGAAAAATGAGTAGAGGTGAACACACACACACACACACACGGAAGTGTTTGGAGTAGCTGGCTAGATTGGCGGAAGGTCCCGGGTTCTTCTGGTTCTGTTTCCTGTTTCATTAGTCACGTGCTTACTGTGCATTAAAACCCCATTAACTGACGAAGCGGTGACACTGGTCACGTGTCGTTCCTGCCACAAAGAGCTAATCTGATCCCGGTCCGGGGTCCGGTCCGGTGGAGCGGGACAGGCCCGGCAGTGGGTGGCAGCATTGCTCCAAGTCTTTGTTTGGCAACACGAAGAAGAAGAAGAAGAAGAAGAAGAAGAAGAAGAAGGAGCAGGAAGCGGAAGTGGAGACGAAGAAGAGTTAGGCGGAGGTAAGAGTAGCTGTGACACATGGTAGAAGGCGAGCAGTAATTATTTAACCGACCAGCCTTTAAATATTCAGCTTTTGTTAGTATTAACTAACTAGCTGCAGTTGCTAGTTCCGGCTAGCTGCTAGCTGCTGTATTTTGATCGGGTTTTTGATTCGTTCGTTCGGCTGAATCCGTGCAGACACGTGAGCAGACGCTCGCGGGGATCAGGTACGTGTGTTCCAGATTAAATGTGGGTTTTTTTTTGTTAATCTAGTTTTATTTTTTTTTCGTGTTAAAAGTGTTTATAGATCGCACAGTTATCCCCGTTTCGTGTAAAAGAAAACCGCCACCGCCAGAGCACGTGGTCAGGAAGAGACGGCGTGGTCCAATCAGCGCGTGAGCTGAGCGACAGGGCCAAACTCCAGTTTAAAAAAATGAGTCGTTTTATAAACACGTCGCGTGTTGACCGGGATAAACAACGAGCAGAACACGACTCACGTGGTTTTCTTGGTGTTAAACGACGCCTCTTTAATTCGTGCGTGTGTGTTGTGTGTACAGTGTTGCGCTGTGGCGTTTGTGTAGCTTCACCAGTGTGTAAACTATTGCACCTTTAATAATGTCGTTTTTTAATGGTTAAAATATATAAAAATGTGTTTTTTTTTTACAGATGAGCTGCAGAGAAGTGGCCCCAGTGACACAGCACGTGTTGGACCTGATGTACACGTATGTACTGCAGTTCTATTAATAATCAAAGTGAACGACCGTCCCAATGATTATTTCAATCACTACCCATCTGACCCATTCATGTGTGTGGGAAAGATTATTCATGACCTTGTGACTGAGGGTGTTTATCGGCCCTCACCTGTCGAGCTGCTGCAGGTGTTTCACCTGGAAATAAAAGCTTGTCTTGTTCTTTCAGGTCCTGCAGAGCTCCTGTGCTCACACATCCACTATAAACACCCGACAGGTTTGTTGTTTTTTTATTTTCTGTTAAGTTAATTTGCCAAATAAATGCATAAATTGTGAAGCAAACGTGCTGTGTGTTGGTCTTTTTTTTGGGACGGCGGGTACAGAAAAGGCTCATTTTGTTTCCTCAGGTGACACTTCAACACAATATGGAGCTAAAGCCTCATTTTAATTCAACTTCACACTGTGTTTTACTCCATTACGTTTATTTCCACAGTGTTGGTAACTGTTCAGATTAATATAAAGTGTGAAGTAGGATTACAGATTAAACAACCCGGTGCTAACACATTGTTGTGTTCATTAATATTTATCTTTATCTGAATTTAATACCATAACACCATTATAATGTGGTGGTTTTATTTTATATCGATATAAACTGGCTGTGTGTGGATTCAAACTACAAAAAATTAAAAAAATAATTAAAAATAAATCCGGATAAATCTACGTTCATATTTGTTTATATGGATTATTTCCGGTGCGTTTGTACGAAAACATCAATTTAAGAGTTAAAAAAAAAAAAACTGCCGTTCGGTTTCACGGACGTGCTCTTTGTTAGCTCTGTTAGCATCGGCGCTAGCTGCGGGGAGGGGCGAGCCCGGCGCCCCCACCGGAAGTTGTTGTTCTTCTTCGCGGTGGGAGGAGGCAGCAGCACAGTGCCACGTTGATGGAGACCAGTGGGGACGTGGAAATCCGCCTGCAGTCCGCAGCCGGGACCCGGTAGCCTCCTCTCCGCGTCGAACGTGTCGAGCAGAACCGAAAACAGGAACTTGGACCGTGCGCGTCGCCTGAGTCCTGCGTGTGTGTGTATGTGTGTGTGTGCGCGTTCACGTGAGAAGCAGCAAAGACGGGAAGGTAAGCGGCTTTAGTGAAGTAATAAGACCCGTGTGTGTGTGTGTGTGTGTAACTGTACTCACGGTTGTATTTCACACCGGCAGCTAACAGGCTAGAGGACGTAGTATCTCGCCCCCCGGTGCGTGTACAAGTACGCGCAGTACCGTGTACAAGCAGTGACAACACATTTTGTCCTGCTAGCTTGGTGCTAGCTTGATGTGTTCGTGCAGATGTTAGCCGGAGGGCAGATGTCGGTTGGGGGGGTTATAAAACGTTATATGACGTCACGCTAATTAACGGCAAACGTGAGGAAAGTGACACCTGTACTACTGCACGTGACGTCCCGGTCTTATCGGTCCTGGTTGTGAAACAGGTTCCGCTCTGCGTGTGTCGGTCACTTACCTTACTGTAAACGACTGTATTGATTATTGATCGAGTGACGTATGTCTCACCTTCATATAAAAGCTGCGTATGTCAAGATAAATGACGCTAAATGCTTCTATAATCTAAACTCCTTGTTTGTTTGTTTTTGTTTTCCTGCAGGATGAAACTCAAAGAGATCAACCGCACGGCCATCCAGAGCTGGAGTCCCGCCCAGCATCACCCCATCTGCCTGGCGACGGGTACGAGACCCGCCTCCTCGCGTCGGACCGCCGCCGGTCGCAGCTCTACGTTAAACGGTTCTACGCTGGCTCTCTCCCCGCAGGAACGTCGGCGCAGCAGCTGGACGCCTCCTTCAGCACCAGCGCCTCGCTGGAGCTGTTCGAGCTGGACCTGTCCGACCCGTCTCTGGACATGAAGTCCCGCGGCAGCTTCTCCTCCCCCCACCGCTACCACAAGCTGGTGTGGGCGCCGTACGGGACGGGCGACTCCAGCCGCCCGCGCGGCGTCCTCGTCGCCGGCGGCGAGAACGGCAACGTCATCCTGTACGACCCGGCGAAGATCGCGGCCGGGGAGGGCGACGTGGTCGTCGCCGAGAGCGACCTGCACACGGGGCCGGTGCGGGCGCTGGACGTCAACCCGTTCCAGGTCCGTTGCGGTCCCGTCGGGCGCGACTTCGACCCGTCCCGTTTCTGAACCCTCCGTTCCAACCCTTAAATGTTTGTGTCCCGCAGACGAACCTGGTGGCGTCCGGAGGGAACGAGTCTGAGATCTACATCTGGGACATGAACAACTTCGGCTCCCCGATGACGCCGGGACCCAAAACGCAGGTGAGCCGCGCGCCGTTTGATCTTTGCGACGTGAGCGGGCGGACGATGACCCGCGGCCTGTGTGTGTGTCCCCCCCCCCGCAGCCCCTGGAGGACATCAGCTGCGTGTCCTGGAACCGACAGGTCCAGCACATCCTGGCCTCGGCGAGCCCGAGCGGCCGCGCCTCCGTGTGGGACCTGCGCAAGAACGACCTCATCATCAAAGTCAGCGACCACAGCAACAGGGTAACGCCGCCGCCGCTCGCCCCGGGTTCCGGCTTCTCGCCGTCCCGCCGCCGCCGCCGCCTAAACTTCGTCTCCGTCCCGCAGATGCACTGCTCCGGGCTGCAGTGGAACCCGGAGGTGGCCACCCAGCTGGTCCTGTCCTCGGAGGACGATCGGATGCCGGTCATCCAGATGTGGGACCTGCGCTTCGCCACCTCTCCGCTCAAGATTTTAGAGAACCACACACGGTGAACAGAAACCCCCCCTCCTCTTCCTTCCGCCGCAGAAAGTAGTCCCCGCTTCTTTACGTAACCCGGCGTCCGTCCGCAGGGGGGTCCTGTCCATCGCCTGGAGCCTGGCCGACCCCGAGCTGCTGCTGAGCTGCGGGAAGGACAGCAGGATCCTGTGCTGGAACCCCAACACGGCGGAGGTAAGCGCCCGGCCCCGTCCCGTCCCGTCCCGTCCCGCCCCGCCGCTCGTCCCCCTGACGTCCGCGTCCCCCCATGTCCAGGTGCTGTACGAGCTGCCCACCAGCAGCCAGTGGTGCTTCGACGTCCAGTGGTGCCCCAGGAACCCGGCGGTGCTGTCGGCCGCCGGCTTCGACGGCCACATCGACGTCTACTCCATCATGGGGGGCAGCAGCCAGGCGCAGACCCAGCGACACGCCGACCAGGTGAGCTCCGCCCCCCTTCCCCTCGGGCGCCCTCAGGTTTCCCGGCGTCGCGTCCGACTCCCGTCGCTTCTCGTCCCCGGCAGATCAGCACCTCGTTCGGGAACATGGATCCTTTCGGGACGGGGCAGACGCTGCCCCCGCTGCAGCTGCCGCAGACCGCCGCCCCCCCGGCCGCGGTGAACCCCCTGAAGAAACCCCCGAAGTGGATCCGCCGGCCCGTCGGCGCCTCGTTCGCCGTGAGTCCCGCGTCTCCGCCGCCCGGCGTCCGCGTCTCCTGCGTCTCAAGCGCTCTCCCTCTCCCGGCTGCAGTTCGGCGGGAAGCTGGTGACCCTGGAGAACGTGGCGGCGCCGCCCCAGCAGCAGCAGCAGCAGCCGCCGCCGCCGCCCTCGCACGTCGTGCACGTCAGCCAGGTCGTCACGGAGACGGCGTTCCTGCGGCGCTCGGACCGGCTGCAGGCCACGCTGAGCGCCGGCAGCTTCAGGGAGTTCTGCCAGGAGAAGATCGACGCGGCCGGGAACGAGTTCGAGAAGACGGTGTGGTCGTTCCTCAAGGTGCGAGCCGCGTCACCGCGGGAACCCCAGCGACCCGAGTCCACGCCGCCGCCGCAAATCGTTTTTGTTTTTGTTTTTTTTCAGGCCAACTTTGACGGCGACGTGCGCAGCAGGTACCTGGAGCTCCTGGGCTACGACAAAGCGGAGCTGGCCTCAAAGGTGGGGCGTGTTTGGGTGGGGCGTGGGCGTGGTGTGGGCGTGGGCGTGGCGTGGGCTGGTCCGGCGCCGGTCGGTGTCATGTGGTAACTGTGTCCGTTGCGTTCTCAGATTTCAGCGGCGCTAGAGGAGAAACCCGCTGACGCCGCAGAGGTGAGTTTTCGCGGCGTCCGCGCGCCATTTTTTAAGGAAACGCCCTTTGCTCCGCCCCCTGCCGAGAGTTTTTTTTGTCTCCTCCCCCTTCGTTTAGGCTCCGCCCCCCGTCGCGACCGACCTCGGCCCGGCGCCGCCCGACGACGACCCCGAGGCGACGTTTGACATGATCGCCGCCGCCAACGTTCAGCCGGGCGTCGCCACGCTCGACCTGGACTCCGCCCCTGAGACCGAAGAGCCGGCAGCAGAGCCCGAACCAGAGGCCAGCGTGGAGCAGGTTCTCCCAGAGAGGGAGGAGGAGGAGGATGAGGGGGAGGAGAAGAAGGAGGAGGAGGAGGAAGAGGAGGAGGAGGGGGAGGAGATCCCCTTAGAGGAGGTGGGACACAGATTGTTTTCAGACTCCTCCCTCAGGAAGGAGGAGCGTACATCTGATCCTTCACCACGTGTTTCAGGAGGAGACGGCTCCAGTGGAGGAGGAGTCCAGTCCGGCCGAGGCCTCGGACCTGGTCCCGGACCCGGCCCCCGTCCCGGCCCCCGCCCCCACCCCCGCAGACGGAGTCAGCCTCAGCATCAGTCCAGGTGCGTGTGAGGACGTCGAGCTCGGCGGGCGCCGTTTTAAACCCGCGGTTACAAACGTCGTCCCCCCGTCCGTCCCCCAGGCGTGGACGGGCTGATCACCCAGGCGCTGCTGACCGGGGACTTCGAGGGCGCCGTGGACCTCTGTCTCCACGACAACCGCACGGCGGACAGCATCATCCTCGCCATCGCCGGCGGGCCCGAGCTGCTGGAGCGGACCCAGAGGAAGTACTTCACCAAGACGCACAGCAAGATCACCAAGGTAGGTGTGTCCCACCCCCCGGCGGGACGCGTGTCCCGAGACGACGCCGACGCTGACGGAGACGCACCTGTCCCCCCCGTCCCCCCCAGCTGATCAGCGCCGTGGTGACGAAGGACTGGCGCGACGTCCTGGAGACCTGCGACCTGCACAGCTGGAAGGAGGCGCTGGCCGCCGTCATGACCTACGCCCGGCCCGAGGAGTTCTCGTCCCTGTGCGGTGAGTGAGACGTGTCCTCGTTTCCCGTCACCCGCCGTCCCCGTCCCCGTCCCCTGTCCCTCTGACCCGGGCGTCTCCGTTCCCAGACGTCCTCGGCGGCAGGTTGGAGGCGGCGGAGGCGGCGGGGCTGCGGGCCCAGGCGTGTCTGTGCTACATCTGCGCCGGCAACGTGGAGAAGCTGGTGTCCTGCTGGACGGGAGCGCGGGACGGACGCTGTCCCCTGTCTCTGCAGGTAACCTCACCCGTCCACCGGGGGGCAGCGGAGTTCTTCCTCAAACGCACCTTCACCCGCCCGCGTCTCCCCCCCCCTCAGGACCTGGTGGAGAAGGTGGTGGTGCTGCGCCGCGCCGTGGAGCAAACCCAGCGCGCCGGTCCCGCCGCCGTCGGCGTCCTCCTGGCGCGGGAGATGAGCCGCTACGCCGAGCTGCTGGCGTCGCAGGGCAGCCTGTCCACCGCTGTCTCCTACCTGCCCGACGGCGCCGGACAGGTGCGTTAGCGCCCGCGCGTGACGCCGCCACTTTACGTCGTCACGTGACTGACGCGCGAGGAATGTGTCGCCGCAGGTTTCCGTGCAGCAGCTTCGGGACCGGCTCGCCCGGGCGCTGGGCCAGCAGCAGACGGGCCCCGCCCCCGCGGCGCCGACCCAGCGGACTCAGCAGCCGGCCCGTAATGCTCAGCGTGGCCCGGCCCATCCATTCGCCCCGGTCCAGCCCGCGGCGCCGCCGGCTCCGGTACCGATGATGACGCCGGCGCCCGCCCCCGCGCAGCCGCAGTATTACCAACCAGTACGTTCACACGGCATGCCCCGCCCCCTGGTGATGATGTCATACCTGTGTGAAGATTTGTAAAATGATTCATTTGATGATGATGATGATGTAACATTTATTGATCGTGAAGGTGATTGATTGCATGGACGGATCATGTGTGTGTGTGTGTGTGTGTGTGTGTGTCCAGTTGTGTTTTTTGATGGTTTCAGGTTGAACCTGCCCCCCCATTTGCTCATTTCACCCCCCCTTCCCCCCATGTGTTTGGTGAAGGGGGGGTGTCCAGGTTTCTTTGTGGGGGGGGCGGGGCTTGTGTTCCTGTTATTTGAACCCTGGCTCTGTCAGCTGGTGCGTTGTTGTTGTTGTTGTTGTTGTCGGGTGTTGCTGGGCGCCCCCGCCCCCCCCCCCCCACGCCGCGGCCATCACCTGTGTGTCTCTGTGCTTCAGGTGAGGGCTGCCTCCACTGTCACCTCCTGGAGTAACCAAACCCCCACAGCCCTCCCCACTGTCCCTCCTCCGCCCGCGCAAGACCAGCAGGTACATAAAAACCAACGCCCCCCGCCCTCCCGCCACTCGCCACGCCCACTTCCTGTTTCCTGTCTGCAGTGATGCATGCGCTCAACCCCCCCCCCCCCCCACCTGATTAATGTGATAGAAACCACCAGTGAACACCTGGTTTCTTCTTCTTCTTTTTTTTTTTTTTTTTTTTGCTGTTGCAGGTGGAGCCTTCATATGGGATGCCTGGCCCCGGCCCCGGCCCCGCCCCTGGCCCCGCCCCCGCCACCTACATGTACTCCCAGCAGTACCAGCGTGAGTGTGTGTTTGCAGGAGCCGGGTCGACGTTAGCACGTTAGCACGTTAGCACGCGCATGTGTTTCCTGTTGCATGATGCACTTCCTGTAACATGCAACCAGTTTTCTCTAACAGCTGTTTCCTGTGTGACTCCCCAGCTTACCCCCAGGTCAGCCAGTACACACCTGGAGCTGGGGGGGCGCCTCTCTATCAGCCTCCTCACTACTCCTCCTCCTCCTCCTCCGCTCCTCCTCCACCTCCTCCGCCCGCCGCGGAGGCCCTCCCCCCTCCTCACCCGCCCGGCTTTCTCTCTCAGTACACTCAGCCCCCACCTCTCGCCTATCAGCCCTTCGTCGGCCACTGCCCGTCCTCCTCCCCCGCCTCCCATCCTCCTTTCTATCCCGACGCCTCCTCTTGCTCCTCCTCCTCCTCTTCCTCCTCCTCCTTTCCCGCTCCTCCGTCCTGCGGAGCGTCTTTCCAGCATGGCGGGCCGGGATCTCCTGTGTCGTACGCGCCCCTCCCTCCTCCGCCGGGCGCATTCTCAGGTACACCGAGCCGACCCCCCCCCTCAGAGACTCGGTTCTGTTTCCTGTTTATTGATCGGCTGGACACGTAATGATCATTTACTGACAGCCAATCAGCAGAGCCGCTTTAGTGACATCATCATGCCCCCCCCGCAGGGCCTCAGAACGGCTGGAACGACCCCCCAGCTCTGAGCAGAGCGCCGAAGAAGAAGGTGAGGAAACGAACGCGGTCGCCCCGTCCCGCCGGAGACTCGTCCGCTGCGCCGCTAACGAAATCAAACGCGCCTGTCGTCGTCACCCAGCAGGTCCCGCAGCACTACACCCCCCCGGCCCCCATCACCGCCCCCATCATGGCCCCGCCGGGCGCCGACCCCCAGCCCGTGTCCTGCGGGGGCCCCCAGGCCGCGGCCCCGGGCCCCTACGCGGGCGCGCAGCAGCAGCAGCAGCAGCAGGCCCCCCCCTCGGCCATGAACCCCGCCATGCCCCAGACCAGCATGGAGGGGGCCCCGGGGGCCCCCACCGGAGACCTCATACAGGTAGGTGGAGTCTGTCAGACTCAGACCCTCGGTCCGGTCCGGTCCTGACCCGGTCTGCCCCCCCTCAGCCCCTGCAGTCCATCCCGGCGGAGAAGATCACCAAGAAGCCGATCCCCGACGAGCACCTGGTCCTGAAGACCACGTTCGAGGGCCTGATCCAGAAGTGCTTGGCCGTGGCCACCGACCCGGTGAGTCCGCCGGAACACGGAACCCGGAACCGGAACGCGTCGGGTCGAACCGGCGCTCGCCGCGTCCCACTAACGTCTCGCCGCGTCCACAGCAAACCAAGAGGAAGCTGGACGAGGCCAACAAGCGCCTGGAGGCTCTGTACGACAAACTGCGAGAGCAGACGGTGAGCAAAACAAACGCACCTCCACCCGCACCCGGCGCGTTCTCTCCACGTTCTTTAACGCCGTTCTCCCGCAGCTGTCGCCCGCCATCGTGGGAGGTCTGCACGGCATCGCCCGCAGCGTGGAGTCCAGGGCGTACGGCGAGGGCCTCAACATCCACACGCACATCGTCGGCAGCAGCAACTTCAGCGAGACGTCGGCCTTCATGCCCGTGCTCAAGGTGGTGCTGACGCAGGCCAACAAGCTGGGGGTCTGACCCCACCCACCCAACACCACCTCCACCCACCATGAGAGAAAACAAACACGCTCCTGTTTTTTTTAAAAACAACAAACCACGAGGAGAGAAAAGGTCGCGCTCTTCTTCTTCTTCTTCTCCTCCTCCTGTGCCATTCACGCCTCCCGTCGCGCTCGGTGGTGAAAGTAAACACGTAAAGGGCTAATCCGCTCAAATCCAACGCTAATCCATAATGGAGAAGAAAGGAAATAAAAAAATCTGATCAATAGTCCACGCAAAAGGAAGGGATATTTAGTTATAGGGCATTTTTATTTCGCGTTTAATCTGTGTGTTCTTTACATATTTGTGCACTACAGCTCAGATTAATGGGGATAATCCATAAACATATTGATAAGAAAGCAGATTAATCCCATTCAAATCAACATTAAAGCCAGTTTCTTTTTTTTTATGCTTTTAAAATACTGCAAACCTGCTTTTACTGCTTTTACTTCCACCACTGGTGTCGCTGCGCCGACACGTCGGACCAAGCAATGCAACTCTGGGTTTATTTTGTTTTGTTTTGTTTTTTTTAATCTGTCTGTCGTCGGTGTAATCCCGAAGCTCGGCCGAGCGCGTTTTATCCTGTCGTCGAACGTGTGCATGCTTCGCTCATCGATCGGACCTCAGCGGGGGGGGGAAACCGGACGTTTGTGTTGTCGCCGCGAGGAAACGAGTTTCCGACCGGCCGCACGGCGATATTTTCAATAAATAGTATTTATTTACAAAAACCCTCCCGTCTTCCTGTTGATGTCACTTCCTCATCCGCGGCCGGAGGCTTTTATTTTGAAGGAGCGCCGCCAGGTGAGGCGATGAAACGATATCACGTCAGATTCTGCGTCGCCTGTGGACGAAGATGTTTGAAAGTCACGAAAAGCAAATTTGTCTGATGTGTTTACACAACTAATGTGTGTTTGTCTCGTCCGGGTGAACCTGTTTTTGTTTGTTTGTTTGTTTGTTTGTGAACCAATGTTGTCTCTAAGTGCACGCACGCACACACACACACACACACACACACACACACACACACACAGGTGTTCTCTGTTTATCCACTTTAACTAACTCAATATTAACTGTTTAACGTTTCCGCGCTTTTATTTTGAAACCGGAAGTCCTTACTTTGCCGTGTGTGTGTGTGTGTGTGTGTGTGATCATACCTTGTGTGTGCACGCGCGCGCTTTATATACCTCCAAACGTATGCGGAAGTGACGTGATCACCTGCGGGACAGGTAAGGTGCGTTTACAAACAAACAGGAACAGCCTGTTTGTGACGGATCTATCAGCCCTAATCAATATATTTTATTAACGGCTGATTAGTCATCGGCCGTAATAATAATAATAATAATAACAACAGCTTGTGTTGCCAGGTCGTGGGGAAATCCCCCTCCGTCATGCGCGGATCACAGCCTGGCAACACGCCGTCATCGATGGCCGATGAGTGATCTATATATTTGACGATCGATTGACGCGCTTGCGGACCTGCAGCGCGTGGGCGCTCCTGCCGCCCGTCTACTCCGCGTGCACGGCCGCTGGACTCTGGATGGTGTGAGTTGGTCGCAACGGGACCGAACGGGTCAGAACCGAGCCGAGCCGAGCCGAGCCGAACCGAACCGAAGATCGCGTGTGTGTGTGTGTGTTCGTCTTCCATTTTCCCGCAGGTACCTCGTGGCGGTGAACGACGGGCACGTGGAGCCCCTGAGCTCCCAGCGCAGGAGGAACGGGTCCGCGTACCCGCCGGACATCAGGTACGTCACACCTGTCACCTGCTCACAATAAAATAAAAAAAAAAGCGCGGCCACGTGGTTGAAAGCTGACGTCATCCTCCTCAGCATCGCGGGAAACTCTCCACAGGCCAGCTGCATCTTCAGCCAGGTCATGAACCTGGCAGCGTTTGTGGGTAAGTTTGTCGTGTGTGTGTGTGTGTGTGTGTGTGTTATCTGTCTCCACCCGTCCAGGCTTCGTTATCGGCGTCCTGCGGTTCCTCCAGCTCAAACGCACCTCGGCCGCTCCCCGGCTGAACGTCTGCAGCCTGCTCGCCGTCTCCGCCGGCTGCTTCGGGATGACGCTCGTGGGAAACTTCCAGGTGAGGCGCCGACCCGGCGGCGGGACCCGGAGACCTGAGCCCGCTGTCCCGGTTTCAGCTGTCCAGCCAGGAGACGGTCCACAACCTGGGCACGCTGCTGACGTTCGGCCCGGGGACGCTGTTCTGCTGGCTGCGGACCTACGTCGCCCTGCGGGTCCACCTGAGGGGCGAGGGGAGGCGGGTCGGCGCCGCCAGCAGCTGTCCGGCGCGGGCACCGTCTGCGTGGTCGTCCGTATCCTTCCGGGAACCCGGGACGTGACCCGGGAGCTCGGCCTTCCACGTTGCGTCCCCTTAACTCGGCCCAGGTTCGGTTCTGATGCGTCAGGGCGTCCACATGGCCGCGGCCCGATGCCAGTGGGCGCTCGTCATGTTCTTCCTCGTCTTCGTCGGCACCTTCGGTGTCGACTTTCGTCACAGCCGCTTTCGGCGCGGCGTGCGCGGACGTCACCGAGCGTCCCGCGGAGGCGGACCCCGACGGGCCCGGTTCTGATGGATCTGAGGTTCAGGATCAATAAAATCCTGAATCCCATCACCCCTGACGTGTCACCTGAGCTTCTTCTCCTGTGTTTTGTTTGAATATGCAAATGAGGAGGATCTCATTAAGTATGCAGGAAGTCACTCAAAGGATTTTATTGGAAGTTAATTAACACTTTGATGTTTCACACATAAATTATAAACGTATCTTTTTTTTTTCTTCTTCCCAAAAGACCCACGTCACACACAAACACCGAGGATGGCACACTGAAACAGACGCTGTTCACCTGAGGGGGCGGGGCTAAAGACACGACCACGAGAACGTTCTAAAACGGGACGGGGGGGGGGGGGGGGGGTCGGTTCACGGGTAAAACGTCACGTCTGCAACACGGGGAGCGAAGAAACACACGGAAAAAAATATATACAGTAAAGCCCCTCCCCTCACCCCCACACACACACACACACACAGCTGGAAAGTTCAGGGCTGCATCTCCTCGGCCAATCAAACGGTCCGGGGGCGTGTCCCCACGCACGTGAGCCCTGCTGGGTGGGGGGGGGAGGGGGGTGTGTGTCAACACCTGTCGAGAAATCAAAAAACAGCAGGTGCAATGAAAACAAAGAGTGTGTTTGGGTGGGGGGAGGGGGCGGGGCAGGGCGGGGGCGAGGGGGCGGAGCTTAAGATCGTCCCGTCGGCTCCAGCTGGCTGAAGGAGGTGATGAGGCCGTACTGGGCCCGCTCCTCCTCCGTCAGCTCCATGTTTCCGGGCCGGACCACGACCAGCACGTTCACGCCGGCCTCCTCCGCCGCTTTGGCCTCTGCAAGAGACAAGAGGTTACACACACACACACACACACACACACACACACACACACACACACGGCGGCAAATCTGGCAACACACCGACCTCGAGTCACGTCCGTCAGGAAGGTGATTTCCTCGGGCCGGCAGCCAATCCGCTCGGCGATCCTCTCGTAGCTCCGCCCGTCCACCTTAGCGCCGACGCTGGTGTCAAAGTGTCCGTCAAACAGCTGCGGGGGAAAACACGCCGTGACACGTCAACACACACACACACACACACACACACACACACGTGACACGGCAGGAGCTGCAACTCACGTCCAACACGTCTCCTTCCACCGAGTGGCCGAACAGGAGCTTCTGCGCCTCCACGCTGCCGGACGAGTAGACGTAGACCTTCAGGCCGTGTCCTCGCCACCGCCGGATGGACGGGACCACGTCCTGGTAGATCCTGTTCCAGGGGACGGACCTCGTCAAACCGTCTCGCGGCGAGAAGCCCGGCGGGGTGGGTGGGAGGGGGGGCGATCGATCGGCGTTACTTACTCGCCTTTGATTCTCCCCGAGGCGTACGCCGCTCGCCACATGTGACCCTGCAGCTGCTTGAGCGCCGTGGACTTCCTGTCCGCCGCCATCTGCCACAGCACGTTGTCCACCACCTCCCTGATGGCCTTCTCCTCGTCCGTGTGCACCGTCTGGTCCACGGCGTGGACGGGACACGCCCGGTTCTGTTTCATGTCCTCTTCGATCTGTGGGGACGGTTTGTTGAAGTGTGTGTGTGTGTGTGTGTGTGTGTGTGTGTGTGTTTGGGGTGGGGGGGGGGGGTGGAGGCTCACCTGTTTCTTCAGGAGGTGGACGTCCTGCTTGCACTCGTCTTCCTCCCAGTGGGTGGACAGGTAATCCTCCAGGTGTTCCCTGATGTACGGGAATAAGATGTCCTGAGGACGGACGGACACACACACACACACACACACACACACACACACACACACACAGACACACACACACACACACACACAAACACACAACGTTCTCATCAATTTACAAAAATCAACATTTAAAATAAACTTTGGATTTTTTTTTTCCTCCTTCACGACCATCAGAATAATAATCTAATAATCCCGCTGTCACATTTCAGGCAAAAACTGTCGATCACTAATTCATCGATACATGACAAACATATGGAACACGGGTTAATCCGCTCAGGCCTTCAGTGTCATCGATTCATTGATTAGCACATGTTAACACACACACACACACACACACACACGCCGCCTGTTAGCGCAGCGTCTTTAGCTCAAACGACGATAACAACAGCCGGCGCGCGCGTGGCGTGGCGTGGCGTGACGTGACGTGACGTGACGCACCTTGACGAAGGTGATCGGGGTGGTGGTGCCTTCGATGTCCAGTAAGAGCGCGCCGGTACCCGCGGGAATGGGAACAGTGGCCATTTTTTTTTTTTTAGGAGCCTGCAGCTGCTCGGCCGACGTTAGCCGAGTTAGCAGCGGGGCGGTGTGCGCTGGGTTCCTGCTTCTCGTCCCGCGGACCCGGTCCGGGTGAGGAGGCGGAGCGGAGGAGGAGGAGGACGGGGGGTGGGCGATAACAAGCTCGACGCCCGGTTGGTCGCTGGCCGTTAGCTACCTGTCCTTCCCATCACCTGGCAGCTGGAGCTCTGACTGGGCTGGAGGAGCAGCGAGCGAGCCCACATGTTCAGGGGAGGCGGTTCGGCCCCCGGGCCGGAGGGCGGCGCCACCGACCGGCCCGGAGCCGACGACCGCCGCCGGAAACAGCGCGCCCCCTGCCGCCTCCGAGTGTAAGGGCCGATCCGAATCAATATTATTCATTTTAAAGCGACTTTATTTACAATAAAGAAGATGAAAACTCGCACACTGATGGAAAATGTAAATGTAAAAAATATTATTTTAGTTTATCTACAGCGTAACAAGTGAAATTACTTACTTATATGAAGTGAATTAAAAGATCAGTAATGTTTAAAGGTTTAAAATCTACGAATAACAAAACAACACAAATAGAATACACATTTCCGCCTCTTTATGTTTCTTTAAAATCGTTTGTATTACTTTTGCAGCTATTTGTGGTCATTTCGCATCTGTTTGTATTAATTTTGCATGTGTTTGTGGTCATTTTGCGGCTTCCGGGTCGTTTTGCGTCATTCTCTGTCTCTTTTTGTGTGTCTCTCAGGTGAAAACTTGGGCCCCTGGTCCTTTGGACCCGTCAGAACCACTTGTGAAGGACTGAGGGACATTAACAACTGATTTACATTTCTTTTAATCATCGCGCCGGACTGTGGAGTCCGATCGGTGCAGTTCCACCTGTGGCCGATGGGGGGCGGGCGGCAGCACCGCAGCGCCGCTGAGCTCACTCCACCGGAAACGTCACCAGCCAAAGAAGAAGAATGAGGCTGCGATGAAAACAAAACGACTCTAAAAAAACAAAACAAAAAAAAACCTCCGCAGCGGCTCAAACTCCTTCTCCCTCTGTGAAACTCAGACTTCCCGCTGACGCCGCGCTGCTCCGCCGGGACAAGCCTGTTAGCTTCCTACAACTAGCGTCCATTCTGTTGTTTCCGCTAGCGATACGCGATATCAAAATATTAGCTAGCTTAGCCACTAGCTACCGTTAGCTCGTAGCTAACTTAGCTCCCGGGGGGGTTGTTTTGACGCAGGTTTAGTTCCTCAAGCGTTGGTTTGTAAATTTAAAACAAAAGGGCTGAAAGAGACAAACATGTCGGATGATTATGAATTTAGCGACGACGCGGCCATGATGAGGATGGAGGAGGACGGGGAGGCGAACAGCGACGACCCGATGTCAGCGGCCGGGGACTGTGGCCTGATGGGGGGCGAGGCCGAGGGGTCCCGGATCGACGCCAGCAAGAACGAGGAGGATGAAGGGTACGACCGCGTCGCCTCACCGTGTGTGTGTGTGTGTGTGTGTGTGTGTGTGTGTGTGTGTGTGTGTGTGTGTGTGTGTGTGTGTGTGTGTGTGTGTGTGTGTGTGTGTGTGCGCGTGCGCGTGCGTGTGTGTTTCTTTCCCGTCCTGACGTGTTCGGGCTCGGTCCGCAGGAAGATGTTCGTGGGCGGGCTCAGCTGGGACACCACCAAGAAGGACCTGAAGGACTACTTCTCCAAGTTCGGGGAGGTGGTGGACTGCACGTTGAAGCTGGACCCCATGACGGGTCGGTCGAGAGGTTTCGGCTTCGTGCTCTTCAAAGAGCCCGAAAGCGTCGACAAGGTAACGCCGGTTATCGATTGGTGGATCGCGTGCGTGAAGGTAAACGCCGCCGGCTGCGGACGAAGCTCACGCGCCCTTCCTCTTGCGGCAAAGGTTGCCTCGCAGAAGGAGCACAAGCTCAACGGGAAGGTCATCGACCCCAAGAAGGCCAAGGCCATGAAGAGCAAGGAGCCCGTGAAGAAGATCTTCGTGGGCGGTTTGTCTCCCGACACCCCCGAGGAGAAAGTCCGCGAGTACTTCGGCGCCTTCGGAGAGGTGTGTGTGTCGCGCGCACCCCCGTAACGCGTCCACGTGTCGCTCGTTGCCGTGTCCGACTTGCCTAACGACGCGCTGACCGTGTGACAGGTGGAGTCCATTGAGCTGCCCATGGAGAACAAGACCAACAAGAGGCGGGGCTTCTGCTTCATCACCTTCAAAGAGGAGGAACCCGTGAAGAAGATCATGGAGAAGAAGTACCACAACATCGGGCTCAGCAAGGTAGGCGCCGCCCCCTCCCCCCTCCCACTCCAGGTGGAACTGAATCAGCTCACCTGAGGGGGGCGGGGCTCTTTGTTTCAGTGTGAAATCAAGGTGGCCATGTCTAAAGAGCAGTACCAGCAGCAGCAGTACTGGGGGGGCCGAGGAGGATACATGTCCAGGTCCCGAGGACGAGGCGGCGGTGAGTGGTGACGGTTCTGATGGCGCGGGTCAGAACCGCGGGCTCCGTGAGTCTGACCCTCCCCCCCTCCCTCCAGGTCCAAACCAGAACTGGAACCAGGGTTACGGCAACTACTGGAACCAAGGCTACGGGAACTACGGCAACTACGGTTACAGTAACCAGGGATACGGAGGGTACGGGGGCTACGACTACTCCGGCTACAACAACTACTACGGTTACGGTGACTACGACAGTGAGTGAACCCGGCGCCGCTCGACTTTCACCTTTCCTCTCTCGCTCGGGTCTAATCTCTTCCTTGCGCCGTCTTTTCGCAGATCAGTCCGGCGGATACGGCAAGTCGCCGCGGCGTGGCGGTCACACCAACAGCTACAAGCCGTATTAACCTCCTCCTCCCTCCTCCTCCTCCCCCCCTCGCCGTCAAGTAGGTACGTCCCCGCCGCCGCGGCCGGCTTCACTTTGGACTTAAAAGTAGTTCCATTTACTTTGCTGTTTGGTAACGTTATGAATAATTTCTTTTTCTCAGCACCGTCAAAGTGCTTTACAGTAGTGGTAACATAGAGGCTACGCTCTCGTGGCGATTATGTTTAACAGCCGGGCCTTCTGCTGCCTCTTTTTGCACCTTCTTTTTTTTTTTTTTTTTTTTTTAACTGTAAAGTTAACAGGTAAAGTACTACTACAGTAAATGGATGCCAAAAGTTAAGGATGTGCAAGGAAAAAAAAAAGAGAAACAGGAAGTGTGCTGTCTCCTAACTCTGACATACCTTGTTTGTACCTGCCAGCGGAGCTTCCTTGCAGGCCATCAGCTGACTCTCCAGATACTCTCAGGGCCCGCTCAATGCGGACCGGGTACGAGAAGCGTACGCTCTCGAACGCTGCCATTTGGTATGGTCTTACAACATCCTGTATCAGCATTTCTAAACTAAACAATGTGGGACACGTCCAGCTTTGTCATCTTTCTTTCCATTTTAATTTCTTTGCGACTGTTTGTAATGTAAAAAAAAAAAAAAAAAAACGTAAATGATACACATGTAATTGTCATTTTTTACAGGCCCCCACAAGTAATGATTTATTAAATATGAAAGATTAACGATTTGCTTTTCGAAGGATACGTACAGCTTTCTCTGGACTTTCCAGTTGTAACTCGTGCGTTTCCTAATCTGTATGTGACCTGTTGTTTCTTTATGTAGCCAGTATGTCCAGTATGTCCAGTAAGTCCAGTAAGTCCATGACTCGTAGCTGGACTCTACTGTGTGGGGGGATAAAGTGCGTTACTTTTGTGTACATGTTACTGTTCTGTTGTGTGTTACTCACAGCGATGGAATTCTCCTGTAACACATTTTCCTCTTTATAACCTTTTTTTTTTTTTTTTTTTGTAAAAAAAAAACAAAAAACAAACAGAAGAATCACAGTGTCACTACATTTCCAGAAATTTGCATGTGATGCTTTAATGTGTATTTTAATTTTAATCTTTTTTGACCGATCCAAGTTTTCTTCCATTTAGTATTTTGACTTCGTCAATTTACGGCACCTCAGGACTAACTTTTTGATTTGTTTATTTTTTTTAAACTGTAAAATGTTAAAATAATTTGTTTTTTCTTTGTTTTCACATTGGACATTATAAACACGGGGGATTCCTATGACAGTAGTAGTTGTGTGGCGGTTGTGCGTTTGCGTTCCCCCTCCGGCTGATTTGTGCGTTTGTCTCCCTCAGGTGTCGGAGCGAGGAGCGTCGGGCGGCGCCGAAGAAGAAAAACCCGGCGGAGAACTCGCCCCCGAGCGTTTGTCGTCCTCTTGGATTCTGATGTGTTTGCGTCACACACACACACACACACACACACACGTTATTTTTTTTGTATTTAATGTTCTCAGATGCTTTTTTTTTGTGAATCGCTTTAATAACGTTAGATTGTTTGGACACACACACACACACACACACACACGTTACACAAGCACTGTGGCAGCAACGATAACAAAGATGTGTTGTTACGATTAATCGTCGTTACCATCAGCCATGTAATACACACGTTATTACACAAACATACAGTATATATATATATATATTCTATAAACAGTGTACTGGACATGAAGAAATGCGATGGATGAAAATAAAGACTGATTTGGGTTTGTGATCCCGTGTCGATGACGTGGAGTGTTTAAAGGAGCATTTTGCCCAAATTTTTTTCCTGCCCCGGGTTTCGTCTTCCCGGTGGGGGGGGGCGGAGCTTATATAACGTTCGTGGCGAAGAGGATGATGAGCACGAGGATGACGACCACGATGACCCCGATGATGATCATCAGCTTGATGTTTTTCCACCAGTACTTCCTGGCGACGCGCGTCGACGTCCGCTGGAACGAGTCGGCCTGAGGGGGGAAAAAAAAAACACACCAGGAGTACTACTGCATATGTGATACAAGTAGTACTTTAAACTGCACACGCAGTACTGCCTCAGATCAAAGTGAGTTCACAGTAAAATTACAAATACTGTACATAAAGACTCCTGTATCTGAAGTAAAAGTACTTTGTTGTGACATGTTTTTTCTCTTCAGGAAGTGACATCATCGATAAAATCACACCGATCGATCCAGCAGGTCAAATGGCCTCTGATTTAATCTATAATCTGTGTTTAATCCCTCAGGCTGACGGTTGTGTTTGTCTCGGCTGGGCTCTGTGTGTGTGTGTGTGTGTGTGTGTGTGTGTGTGTGTGTGTGTGTGTGCGCGGCGGCTCACTCACGGACGCCTGCAGACCGTCCGTCTTCCCGATCAGGTCGTCCAGCCGGTCGCCGCGCTCCAGCACCTTGTTGATGTTGTCTTTGAGGATGACCTTCACCTCGTTCACCTGACCCTGCACCTGGTCCAGGCTGGAGGCCGGCGGGGCCGCGCTGGGGTCGGCCTGCAGGAGAGTTCAGGAGGCGGCGGTCAGACCGCGGCCAGATAACGTTTGACGGTCGGTTACGCCGTGAAGCGCGAGGGGAAAAGAAAAAGCCGCTGGAACCGTCGCGGCTCCGGCTGAAGAGGAAGCGCGACACTCACCATGACGGATCAGGCACAAACCACACAAAGGCCTGTTGTGCTTCTGGCGGCGGGTTGCAGCTCAAAGCAACGACGTTCTCCTGACTGAGCGCTGAACAAACTGAAGGTTGCACGCACACACACACACACACACACACACACTGTTACACATTAACTACCTGCTGCTTCAGTCAAAGTCTCATTGGTTTCACTGCCGTCGTCAGCAGCGAGAACCAGACTCCACCACTTCCTGCTTTTCACCCACTTTCATCGCACAACGGCAAAAAAAAACAATCAAGAAACAGAACCAAACAGAACCAAACAGAACCAAACGGAACCCAGCCGGTGCTGCGTGTGTCACCTACCATGAGCAGGTCCGGTCCGGCCGACGCGTTCTGACCAAAGGGCTCCGGCTGATTTACAAGGCAATAAAGATCTGGAGTTGCTCAATTCTATTTCCTGGTTGTGCGTCGTGCCGTTTGTTGCTTCAGCGGTTCGTCCAGATTACGCGCTGAGTTTTGTGTCGCAGTCGCAAACAGGATTTAGGTGGAAGTTTAAGTAAAAGCAGGAAGGAAGAGGAACGAGCGCGTTCAGCCACTTCTTGGCCAAATCCTTTCACGAAGACGCTCGTGTCCATCGGCTCCATAAAACACATCACGTTAAAACGATAAACACCAACAAACACGGACTTTGTACGCTCGGGACTTTTACACAGATTATAAACCGCATGCACAAATATTCCAATTAGGAGATAATGTGTAGGAGCAGTTTTAATGTTCACACCCACTTCCTGTCCCTCGTGCATTAAGTTTGAAAACTTGTTTCAGTCCTGCAGCGTCGCTTACAGATTATGGCTGGATTAAGGTGCCACTCTGTGGGGAATGTTGTGCAGAGATTAGACTAGTTACTGAACTGTGTGTGTGTGTGTGTGTGTGTGTGTGACCTGCTGTGGTGAAACAGCGACACCCAGCAGCCGCCGCCTGCAGGATCTGTCTGTGATGTCACAGAGAGGGTCCCCGGATCCGACCGGACGCAGGTCACAGGTCATAGGTCACAGGTCACAGGTCACAGGTCAGCAGAGTTCTTCATTTCCTGTCTGATGAAGTCGTCAAATCTCGGGGCTTTGCGTCGGCGACCAGATTTATCCGAGGCAACAATAGCGCCGGGATTTGTGTTTAACTGTGGATGAAACAGGTTTGACTCAGGTGACGGTGGAGCTCAGAGATCACACGGGCCCCGACACCACCTGACGGAGAAGGTGGTGGAGTTCCCCCAGGAAAACCCCCGAGCTCTGGTGTCTTCAGTTTGTCATCAACAGTTTCCTCACTTGTCCGGTTGGGAAATGAGAATATATCTGAATACAGCTGTTACCTTTCTGACTGACATGTGTATTTGTCGAAGAATTATTTTTTTTCCCTTTTAATTTAATAGAATATTTTTATACACTTTATAATGTGTATATATATTATATAACATTTAATAATAATTTATTTATATTAATATTATATTAATTTATTCATATTATTATTATTTATATTATTTAGTTCTTTTTACTTTATTTAACTTTTTTTTAAAAAAATATATCTGGTGATTTTTTTTAAATTTTTTTGAGTATTTTTACAGTGTTGTATTCCTACTTCAGTAAAGGTTATGAATGTTTCCTCCGTTATTTTTTTTTTTCTATCAGCGATACCTGCCACCGCCACTGGGCGGAGCTACAGGTCAGGTATCGTGTGTGTCACAGGTAAGAAAAGATGGAGAGCGGAGCTGCTTCCGGTTTGTGTCAAACTTTACGCGACAAACGTGAAGTTCAAACTATTTAAAGAAGATTTAAGCGTCTAAATTAGCCACGACAGCTTCACCTGCGCTTTTAAACAGCCCCGATAAACAAAGGCAAATGTTTGGACCAATAGGAAGCGAGGACACAGAGAGGCGCTGATGTCACGGCGCACCGGATTGGCTGAGGCGGCGGAGGACTGGCTGCTGCCGTGAGCGGCTGCGCTTCTGCCCTTGAAAAGTTTGCCACTTCTTTTTTTTGGGGGGGGGACGGAACCGAGCGGTCGCTCCAGCCGAACCCGCGTCCCGTGGATCATCCGCGGCTCGGTTCGGAGCGAGAGCAGAAAGAAAGAAGTTTCGGTGAAGCTCGGCGCCATCATGCAGGGGAACGGGGGAGTGTACGCGGTGAAGAAGAGGAGGAAGCCCGTCCACAAAACGTGAGATTCAGTTTACCGCTTGTTGTGCTGCTGTCAATCAATCAATCGATCAATCAATCGATCACAGCTCTGATCATCACCGGGTAGTCACCGTTATTATTAGTGATGCGGCCAATCCTGTCACATCCAGCTGTTCTATGATTTACAGGTAGGTAGTGACGTCAGGTGAGGAGGGGCTAATTGTTGTGGCGGCGGAAGTGTTTTCTGACGTCATTTCCAGAAGGAATTCTCAGGAAGTTTCCAGCGGAAACGCTGAAGCTTCACGTGGACCCGCCGTGAACGCCCCCCCGTGTCCCGTCTGCAGGGCGAGGCCGCCGCCCGCGAAGACCAACCCGTCCAAGCGGCACCGGGACCGGCTGAACGCGGAGCTGGACCTCCTCACGGGCCTGCTGCCCTTCTCCCAGGAGGTCAGAGGTCGCCTGGACAAGCTGTCGGTGCTGCGGCTCAGCGTGGGATACCTCAAGGTCCAGAGCTACTTCCACGGTCAGTGGGGGCGCACGCAACGGGACGTCCGGCGCGGGGGGGGGGGTTCTGGTCCGCTGCAGGTTCGGTTCCGGTCGCTGCCTCTGTGTCCTGCTATCAGCCGACCAATCACTGCAGAAGAAGAAGATGGGGGCTGTGTGTGTGTGTGTGGGGGGGGGGGGGTCCTGTGTGTGTGTGTGTGTGTGTGACGTTGAGGCTGGAGGCGGGCCAATCAGATGAAGCCGTCTTATCTCCTCCTCCTCCGCGCTGATGGAGGAGGCGGAGCTTCGTCAGAGGGTCGTCCAACCGCGAACATCTGGATCCCTGGAGTCGTCCCACAGCTGCTGCTGCACCTTAACACACACACCTGCTGTGTGTGTGTGTGTGTGTGTGTGTGTGTGTGTGTTCTGGGAGGTTGACGTCAGCCCTGCACACACACACTGAGGCCTCTGTTGTCTGGACGGATGGAAACAAACTGTATCCAGCGTGGAAAGTAACTAAATACATTTACTCAAGTACAGTTTTCAGGTACTTTTACTTTACTTGAGTATTTCCCTCTTACCCAGGTGTGACAGATTCACATTATTAATTAATTAATATTTAAGTGTGTGACTGACTGGTACTTGTAATAGATTACTTGAGTACTTAACAAACCCCTCAGCTCCAATCACACAACACACGTCTGTTTGTTTCCTGCTGAGTCCCAGGCGACGCCGCCGGGCGTGGAGGTTGCCGAGACGACCCCGTGTCACCATGGCAACAGAGTCAGAGGATGTGTGTGTGTGTGTGTGTGTGTGTGTGTGTGGGGGGGTGGGGTGGGGTGGCCCGTCTTCCTCCTGCGTTTGTTGATGATGAGGTGAAAGTGAGGTCATGAATCTGCATTTGACTCCAGCACACACACACACACACTCACACACACACACACACACACACACACACACACACACACACACACACACACACACACTCTCACACACACACACACACACACACACACACACACACACACACACACACACACACACACACACACACACACACACACACACACACACACACACACACACACACACACACACACACACACACACACACACAAACACACTGGATCTGCCTCTTGTCTCGCAGGAATGTGCTAAGAGAATCCACAGTTTGTTGTTGCTGCATGAACTGGAGGTGTGTGTGTGTGTGTGTGTGTGTGTGTGTGTGTGTGTGTGTGTGTGTGTGTGTGTGTGTGTGAGTGTGTGTGTGTTAGCGTGCCATAAAGTCATTACTGTAAGGAAAGGAGAGGAGGTTTTGCTGAGCTGACTGACTGCCAGCGATCGCAGATTAGATTACAGCAGATTATTGTCGAACACAAAGGAGGAACACAACCTGTGTGTGTGTGTGTGTGTGTGTGTGTGAAGCAGCTCTCAGTCATGTCACACACTGAACAGACCACAGATTAAAGGGCGAGTTCACACAAACCAGCGGCAGATTAAATCGATCACGGTTTGGGTGAACTGTCCCTTTAACCGCCCTGTTTGTGCGTTTGTTGTCGTTCGCTGCAGCGGCGCTCTGCAACAGGTCGGCGCCGCCGGACGGCAGGAACGGCGAGGCCGCGTCCCTGGACGGCGTCCGGTTCTCGGAGGGGGGGCTGCTGCTGCAGGTACGGGCGGGGACGCGGCGCGGGATCGGACGCGCTCGCCGCCGTTAGCGTGCGTTGACGTGTGTGTGTGTGTGTGTGTGTGTGTGTGTGTGTGTCCGCAGGCGCTGAACGGCTTCGTGCTGGTGGTGACGGGCGACGGCACCGTCTTCTACGCGTCCCCGACCATCCGGGACTTCCTGGGCTTCCATCAGGTAAAAAAAAAAAAAAAAAAAAAAATGGCGGCGGCGGCGTGTCTCCTCGTGCGCGGCGCCGTAATGACCCCTCCCTCTCGCCGCCAGTCGGACGTCGTCCACCAGAGCGTGTACGAGCTCGTCCACGTGGACGACAGAGAGACGTTCAGGTGTCAGCTGCACTTCGCCCTCGACCCGGGACAGTCCCACGCACAGGGTACGCCCCCCCCATCACGCTCAACACCTGTAAACAACGTTACCGACTGTTTGTTGTTGTTGTTTGTGTGTCTGTCCCGTGTGTGTGTGTGTGTGTGTGTGTGTGTGTAGGCGGCCTCCTCCCTCAGCACCTCCCTCCAGAAAACTCCTCCTTCCTGGAGAGGAGCTTCTGCTGCCGCCTCCGCTGCCTCCTGGACGGCGCCGCCGGGTTCCAGGTGAGACCTCGCGTCGCCGCGGTAACGCCCAGGTCTGTCCATGAATGTGTGTGTGTGACTCCGCCCACCCGCGCAGGCTCTGAACTTCAGCGGCCGCCTGAAGCACCTGCACCTGCGGGGCGGGGGCGGGGGCGGGGGCGCGGCCCCGCCCCAGCTCGCCCTGTTCGCCGTGGCCACGCCCCCGCGGCCGCCCGCCGTCATGGAGCTGCGCACCAAGACCCTCATCTTCCAGACCAAACACCGGATGGACTTCGCTCCTCTGGGCATCGACACCAGGTCGCCGCCGTCGTCGCGTCTCGCCGTCCTCGGCGTCTTCTTTGCGTCCAACCGCCCTCTGTCCTCTGTGTGCGTCCCTCAGGGGGAAGCTGGTCCTGGGTTACTCCGAGGTGGAGCTGGTCACCACGGGATCCGGTTATCAGTTCATCCACGCCGCCGACATGATGTACTGCGCCGACAACCACCTCCGCAGTAAGACGGCGCCGACCCGACCCGAACCGCGTCCCGTCCCCCGTGTCCGTCTCACGTCCCGCGTCCTCTGTCCTCAGTGATCAAAACCGGAGACAGCGGCTTCACCATCTTCCGTCTTCTGACCAAAACGGGCCGCTGGCTCTGGGTCCAGGCGTCGGCCCGGGTCGTCTTCAAGGCGGGGAGGCCGGACTTCATCGTCGCTCGCCAGAGAGCCCTCACGTGAGGAGGCGTCTCGCCGTGGTCGCCGCGGTGACGGCGGGAAGCGAAAGATCTTGACTCCGCTGTGTGTCCCCCCCGCAGAAACGAGGAAGGGGAGGAGAACCTGCGGCAGAGGCGGCGGCAGCTCCCCTTCCACCTGGCGACCGGCGAGGGCGTCCTCTACGACGTCTTCGCCGTCCCCGGCGCCGCCGAGAAACCCCTGGACCCCGCCTCGCTCCTCGGATCCCTCCGACGCCAGGACCGCTCCGTCTACGCTCGGCCGGAGAGGCCCGGTCCTGTGGACGGCGGCGGCGAACAGCTCCGGTCGTCCCTGGAACGGGCCTTCCTGGACAGCCGCGCCCTGCTCAGCGTGCCGGGTCAGAACCGGGCGTCGCCGAGGCGGCCCGCCGCGGCCGACCTCACGTCGGACGCCATGATGGACTCTCTGGAGCGGATCGTGGGAGACGTCGGGGACGGGGGGATGGAGGGGGTGGAGGAGGCGGAGCTGAGGGACTGGGAGAACGCCCTGCTCAGGATGAACAAAGAGCGGGAGGAGGCGGAGGCGGAGCTGAGCCGGACCCTCGCCGACGACGTGTTCTCCTACGTGGAGGAGGCGCTGAGGAGGGAGACCGGCGGGCTCGCGGCTCCGGGTCCAGACCCGACCCGGTTTCCAGAGGACGAGCCGGCGCCGGCTCAGCTGACTCCTCAGGGGACCGGGAGACACGCGGCGAGCGGCGGCGACGACGACAACGTCTGCTGGACGTCTACGCAACTCGCCAACATCGGGCACGGCAGCCATCGGCCCGGCCCGGCGCCGCTGGACCCGAGCGTCCGGTACTGTCTGCAGCAGAACCACGTGGGGCCCCGGCCTGGGGGCCCCGCAGCGTGGCAACAACAACAACCGTCACACGTTCCATCCGGCAGCTGCGTGTATGAAAACAGGGGGGGTCTGGATCCGGGCGCTGGTTCCGCCGGGCAGAACGGGCCCCCGCCGGGACCGGACCGTTCTGCCGAAGCCGCGTTCTTCTGCTGGAGCGGTGGAGCTCAGGTGAGATGTTTCCTCAACAGTACGGATCCCGGCCCGTTGGTCCAGCTGGTTCTGATTTTTCCCCAGTAAACTCTTTATGAATTTTAAACCGGGTCGGTGTCGTATCCGTTGATCAGATTGGATCAGAACCAGCAGGGTAACGGTCTGATCTTCCCTTTTCTTCCACAGATTCCCAGGATTCCCCTGAACGCCGGCGTCGACCCGTTCGCCTTCCCGGCCCTTCCCGCCGGGAGCTCGGACCTCTCCCAGGAGGCGGGGCCCCTGTAGCGGCCCCTGATCGCCGCGCTCTGATTGGACCGACCAGAACCGAGGGGCGGGCGAAGTTGTGCGCCTGTGGCTCGACAACAAAGATGGACGCACACCTGCGCCGTGTTGCTTAGCATTAGCTCATGCACACATTCAGGTGCGGGGGCTCCGTTTCCTGTCTGCAGACTGGAAACAGGAAGTGACCGCGTTTATGTCAGAACTGGACTCTCGTCCATTTAGCACGAGATGTGATGGATTCACGGCATCAAGGTGTGGCGTGACCACGGGGGCGGAGCCAAACCTATTTATTTAATTTAGTGTCATTAAAGAAGCGTAGCCCCTCAGTTTGCGTGTCATTCGGGACGGGTTCACGCTGGGACGTGCGATTGTTCTCCAACCGGGTCGCCTGCCAAGCCCCGGCCCGCGGAGAGGTGTCGGGTTCGGCCCGTTAAGGACCGGTGCCAGCTCGTATTGTTGTCTGCGGGCCCGGCAGCGCGTCTTAATGTTTTTGTTCCAGTCTTCCTGCTCCCCCATCGTGGCTCTCCTGAGATCTGTGTTCCCACAGGCCGTTATGTAACACACACACACACACACACACACACACACCACCCCCCATCCTCTGCCCACCATGACACAGCAAATTCCCCTCGGCCTCCTCATCGTCTCCACCGGGGCAGGACTGGCTCTTTAATTGGATATTTAAAAAAAAAGAGAAAGATGACAAAGGTGCAGTCATGCTGCTCGGTGTGTGTGTGTGTGTGTGTGTGTGTGTGTGTGGGGGGGGGCTGTGTGTACACCACGTCATGTAAGTGTTAGATATAGAGTCTTAGATATAACACACACACACACACACACACAAACATTGAGCGACAGATGCAAAACAATACACAATCACATGCAAAGCGTCCCGCAACATGCAGTGTGTGTGTGTGTGTGTGTGTGTGTGTGTGTGTGTGTGTGTGTGTGTTCAAAAACATAAACATCAATATGTTAATAAACTTCCGCTCCGGGAACTTCCGGGTTGTGTGTGTGTGTGTGTGGGGCAAGAATTAATATGGCGGCGGGAGGAAAAAAAAAACAACCAGTTACGACACTTTAGTCGCTTTACTGCAGTCGTTCGGTTCCGCGCACGGACGAGCGACCGAACCGGACCGGACCGGACCGGACCGAGCCGGAACACGCAGCTTCAGATGCGACACACGTAAGTTTCTGTTTCCCCCTTTTTTAACGCTTGTGACGTCAGCTGCCGGCAGCAGCGGGCGGAAGTCGTTAACCGACGGGTTAGCGAGCGTTAGCAACATGCTAGCGGTCCTCGCGCCGGCGCTGTAAACGACGATAATCGATACTACGGTCACTAAAACAAACGTAAGACCGGAGCTTGTTTGCGTAGAGGAAGGTTTATTTCGTTCATTTAATTTTTATGAAGTTATTTTAGCCGTTTAGCTCCGTTAGCCCGCACTCACAGCGACCGCCCTCCACTTCCGGGTTCGCTGGCGCTAAAGAACGGAAGTGGACCGGATCTCCGTAGATCGGCAGGTGACTACAGGTGTCCCAACAACTACAGGAAGTTAATTATGAATATTTATTTAAATATTATGAATTACACCGTCAATATCTGTGACGCACGTGGCGATGGCGTGTCCACAAACCTGACATGACACGCTACTTCCTGCTTCCTGTCCTTTCATGTCAGAGAAGGCGTTAACCAAAAGAGTAATTCCCACATTTAATGTAAAAAATTAATATTATTTGGCACTTTGTGGTCATTTTGCATCTGCGGATTTCTTGTGAAATGAATGGCTGACACACTCTGTCACATGACATACGCCGATCGAGTCCTCGCCGTTGTCGCCGGGCCCAAGTGAGCAACCGCCTCGTGAAATGCAAAACCGCCATTTGGGAAATCTAATGAAGAGCTTTTCTTTTTTTAAAAAAGACTGAAGAAAAGGCTGACGGCTCCTCTGAGCCGGGGATTAAACACCAGGAAGGAAAACGAAGAAACCCGATATCATAATCGAGCGGACGGCGTTCTCACGCGAGGAATCTGACGCAAAGAGGGAGGGAGGGAGGAAGAGGAGGGAGGAAGAGGAGGGAGGAAGAGGAGGGAGAGGAGGGAGGGAGGGAGGGAGGAAGAGGAGGGAGGGAGGGAGGGAGGGAGGGAGAGGAGGGATTCAGGTAACAAAAGAGAGCAGGAACGACGAGTTGGCGAACTTCTCTGTGAACTTCCTGTCCCTGTGTCAGATTCAAACAAAAAGGTCTTGCATCATAGTTACAGTTAAAAACTGATGATGATGATGATGATGATGATGATGATGTCACGTTTCTGGTTCACACCGGTGTAACTTTGGCGCCGCCGTGTGGCGACGGCCGGCGGGAGCCGAACGACAAATGGGCGTGGAGAGGTGACGGTGAAACGCTGACGTGTGTGTGTGAAACTTGTCCTGCAGGTGCGTCGCCTGAAGATGGAGCTGTGGTGCCGTGCGGCTGCGGCGGCGGCGGCGGCGGCGGCGGTGGGGGTGGGGTGGGGGGGGGCCTCCGTGAGGGGGGGCCGCAGTTACTGGACTCGGTGAGTAACGTCCCCGGGAGGAAATCCTTCTTCACGCCGAGAACATGACGTGCTCCACCTGACTGAGCGGTGACATCAGCTGTTTCCAGGAAGCTGCAGTGTGTGTGTGTGTGTGTGTGTGTGTGTGTGTGTGTAACTGACCTCAGCCCTGAATCCATCCCCTTTGCTTTTATTGTGAAATCCATTCATGTTTTTTTTTGTTTTTTTTTTTAAGAGCGTCACAGAAATTCTTCATAATTCTCATCCGTGTTTAACGCTGATTGAACTTTGATACGGGACAATTATTCATCATTTAAGGTTATTTGCATTAATTTGGGATATTACTGGGTTCTTCTGGGTGGGGGTGGGGGGGCACACTGCTCCAGGTGTATATATCCCAGCATGCCCTGCTCAGGTTGGGGGGTGGGGGGGATAAAGACAGGATTAATAATGGTTCTGGTCCGGTCTGTCTGATCTTCTGATTCACATTATGAAATTCAGGAGCAGCTCATGAAACTTGCACGTCCTCATTTGAATAAAGGCTGAGATGAAACGGGGGTGGGGGGGTTGGTTCCTTCTCGTGGGGGGGGGGGGGTGGGGGGGGGCTCCTTCACCCATCAGTGTCGCTCACGTCCAGCAGACAGACATATTGGATTTTTTCTGTCTGGTCACGCTTGACTTTACTCAGCCTTTGTACATTTTGACAGGTTCAGGTGGGAATGTATTTCATTTACTCACACACACACACACACACACACACACACACACACAATCTGACCAGACTCCATCAGAGAAGTTGTATAATTTAAGTAACACAAGCTGGATCTGCTGGATTAACAACGAGCGTGTGAATCCCTCCAGGTTTAAAAAAAAACAAAACGAGGAGCTGAAAGATGCAAAAACGCATCAGCGTCAGTTTGGGGTTGGTGCTGCAGGGGGCGGGTTCATCCTCTGAGGAGCGTGATGTCATCAGAGCCGCTTCAGTCTGGAGACTGTGACATCATCACGAGGCCTCGTCGGGTCAGAACGATTCGTTTCCACCGTCCTGAATCTGCCTCAGAACAACCTCCACCTCCCCCGACTGAAAGATGGAGGCTTAATGTGCAGATCAGGGAGGTGGGGGTTGTGTGTGTGTGTGTGTGTGTGTGTGTGTGTGTGTGTAAGGGGGGGCTCTCCTCCTTTAACTTGAGCGTTTTTAATGCTTCACCTTGAAGTCCGCAGGGCGTCCTCCCTGGAGTCCCTTTGTCTATGAATGCTAATGGGATCTCTGTGTGTTAATAATAAATAGCTGCTGATAAAATAATAAATTTCTAATGTCCCTCTCAGACCCCCCCTCCTCTTCCTCCTCTTCCTCCTCTTCCTCCTCAGATTAGTTTATCAGGGCTCTGCCGCCCCCAAACACTTTGAGCTTAATTATTTAAAATGCCTGAAAAATTCATACCCTCCTTTTTTTATTTTTGGGGTGCAAGAGCCATCGTTCAGCCTGGGAAGTTTTTAGGGGAAAAAAGAGCTGTGTGTGTGTGTGTGGGGGGGGATGAAATATTTAGCAGCGGCACAGACCCTTCAATTATTTTTAAGATGCATGAATGTTAAAAAACACATGTGATGGTGAAAGGAGAATAATTTCTCCAGCAGAATAACTCAGCCCTGTCAATAATTTACAGATACACACACACACACACACACACACACACACACACTTAAACATTTATGTTTAATCACATCAGGAGAATTTAGATTGAAATCATTTTTCACCCTGAAGCAACAAAAAAACAAAAGAAGATGTTTGACGCTGGCAGATATTAAAAAAGTCCCCCATCATATAAAGGCTCATTTTACTGGGCTGTTTTATTTACAGGCAGAACAAACAGGAAGTCGTCATCTTCTTCTTCTTCTTCTTCTTCTTCTTCTTCTTCTTCTTATTCCCTTCTTCCTCATTCGCTTGCTCCTCGAGCCTGACGGCGTGTTTCCACCACTGGGATCAGTTTCCACCACTGGATAAGCTTGGATTGGGGGGCTCTCTGGGGGGGGGGTGCTTCTCTTTTGTGAAAGTTTGGGATGAAACTTCTCAGAGACGTGTGATTGACAGGAACATGGATGAGGAGGAGAGTTCAGTGATTGGCTGAGAGCCCACAGGTTCTGGGTCAGTTTTCTTCCTCCTCCTCCTCCTCTTCCTCGGTCCATCCAGACGTGCAGGAAGTGATCAGTTTACCGTAACCAATCAGAGCAGAGCTTCAGCTCAGCACCAGGTCGTGTTGCCGTACGGTACAAATCTGGAAGATTGACGACTGATGTTTTACTCGCTGACTGGATTTTACAGCAGTGACACGTCAGACCAGAACCGATCACCAATCAGGTGACTGATCATTGATCACGTGACCCCTGAGGGGGCAGACGTTGGTGTGTGCGGCGTTAGCTCGGCCCGGCGTCACAGAACAGACACGTCTTATCATTACGCTTTATTATTTCTATTTTTACGGAAGTAAAATCTTAATATGACCAGTTAGTACTGTTTGAAGTATAGTCAGATAAATGTACTGCAGTAAAAGTACAACATTCTAGTAGAAGGTGTGTTTTCATGTATGAAAGAAGCAACGAATCCTCGGCTTCACCACGTGACGGACACTTCCTGTCCGTTTTCAAAGAGGAACAAGGAGAAAGTGATGAAACAGGAAGAGCAGTTTGTTTCTTTGCCTCTTCCTTTCTCCACCCCCCCTCCACCCTCCACCCCCCACGCCCCCGCCCTTCAGCGTTTAGTGATTAATGCGAGTTTTAATTGACCCGCTCGCTTTTCTGCTCATTAAAGTGTATTATGCAGCAGTTAGGGTATTAAAGTTCAGCGGGAAATTTCATGCATGCCGATGAGAATGTAAATGAGCCCAGCGTGAACGCACACCGCCGTTCGTGTTGTGCGTGTGTGTCATTATCCCCAGGAGTGTGTGTGTGTGCGTGGATAATGTTAGTCACAATGCCAGGATATATATATATATATATATATATATATGAAAGTGCATTTGCCTCTTTAATGATAATATTATGTGATAATTGGATTATTTATTTTTGAACAAAACCATAAAAACCACTGAACCCGTCGCCTCAAATGTGAATATATAAATATATATATACATATATATGAATACGTGTTGTTTTTGTTTATTTGTTTTGATAGCGAGCCGAGGTCTCCGTTTGAACGCGCGCGCATTCCAACGGACCGCGAACGTCACACGGGGCGTGGCCGCGTTCGCTCGCCCCGCCCCCTTTACCCACTTCCCCCAAAACCACGAGGCCCCGGTGTTGACAGGGCCAATCACCGCCCCCCCCACCCACACACACACACACACACACACGCACGAGCGCCCCCTCCGCGCGGACAAAGCGCCCCTCCCCCCCACACCACCACCACGTTTTCAAAGCTCTTCCGTGGGTCTCGAGCGTGACCCACGCGGACATTCGCGGCGGCCGTGCGGGAATTCCGCCCTCGCGGAGCGGACCGCTCAGGCCCCGCCCCTTCCCCACTCCGTCATTTGTCAACAAAGGGGTTTGACAGGCGCGACGAAGCCACGCCCCCTCGCTTCCTTATAAGGACGACGTGTCCATACGCGGCCCGCAGCCGAGCCGCCCCCGTCCCGTTCATATGGTGCGCTGACTTCCTCCGTCGCCGTTAGAGCGGAGCTATCATGGCGGAGCGCGCACAGCAGCCCCCGGCCAAGCGGCTCTGCTGCCGCCCGGGCGGCGGCGGCTCGTCGTCGGCCGCGCAGGGCGAGCCGAGCCGAGCCCGGACCCCCGAGACCCTGCTGGACATCGCGGCGAGGAGAGTCGCCGAGAAGTGGCCGTTCCAGCGCGTGGAGGAGCGGTTCGAGCGGATCCCGGAGCCCGTCCAGAGGCGGATCGTGTACTGGTCCTTCCCCAGGAGCGAGCGGGAGATCTGCATGTACTCGTCGTTCGACGCCGGTGCCGACGAACCGGGGAGCGGCGGCGGCGGCGGCGGCGGCGGGGAGAGCGGCGACGACGCGCGGCTGCCGTTCCGACGGGGAGTCGCTCTGCTGGAGAGCGGCTGCGTGGACAACGTCCTGCAAGTCGGTGAGCGACACACACACACACACACACACACACACACATCATCAACATAAACAACAACAACAACAACAACAAGCGTCATGGACGCGGGCTGGTGGAGTGACAGGCGGTGACAACAAAGGGGGCTTTAAATCCGCATGAATGGGAACGCGTGTGTGTGTGTGTGTGTGTGTGGGGGGGGGGGCAGAGTACAGAGAAACTTATGATATTGTAAAATACCTGCTTCACATTTCAAAGTACACACACTCACATATATATAATGTTTATTACCTCACAATTTGTCAACACTAATAAAAACACACTTGCGATGACACAAAAAAAACTATTGAGTCATGAGGGGAAGTGTTTGGGCTGGGTCTCAACTGACACACACACACACACACACACACATCGAGATGCTGCTGGATGAGAACTGAACTGTGTGTGTGTGTGTGTGTTACTGCCAGGATGTTTGTTTGTTTGTTTGTTTGTTTGTGTGTCGCACAGTTCGAACATATCTGCTTTTTATTCCCCCTCCCTCGTTAAGTGTGTGTGTGTGTGGGGGGGGCGTTTGGAAGCAGGAAGTGTGTCGGAGCGTGTGTCTCACACACA
>JAFBJZ010000455.1:0-2500 GCA_016785225.1 Psettodes erumei | reverse complement strand
GAACCAGAACCAGAACCAGAACCCCTCTGAGCCCCTCCCATCTGCGCAGGTGTGTTCGCCCTGGACAGCATCATGCAGAGCTGGTTCACCCTCTTCACGCCGACCGAAGCCACCGGCGTGGTGGCGAGCGCCGTCATGTCCAACAGCACCGTGGTCCGCCTGCACCTGGACGGCCACCAGCAGGAGAACCTGGCCAGCTCGGCCCGAACGCTGGCGCTGCAGTGCGCCGCCAAGGACCCGCAGAACTGCGCCCTGTCCGCGCTCACGCTCTGCGAGAAGGACCGCGCCGCCTTCGAGACCGCCTACCAGATCGTGCTGGACGCCGCCGCCGCCGCGGGGATGAGCTACGCGCAGCTGTTCACCGTCGCGCGCTACATGGAGCACCGCGGCTACCCGACGCGGGCGTACAAGCTGGCGGCGGCGGCGGTGGCGCACCTGAACCTCGGCTACAACCAGGACACGCACCCCGCCATCAACGACGTGCTGTGGGCGTGCGCGCTCAGCCACTCGCTGGGCAGGAGCGAGCTGGCCGCCGTCATCCCCCTGGTGGTGAAGAGCGTGAAGTGCGCCACCGTGCTGTCGGACATCCTGCGGCGGTGCGCGATGGCGACGCCGACGCCGCCGCACGGCCGGCGGAGCTCCGGGAAGCCGGCGTCCCCGGACAAGGCGCCGCTCAGGCAGCTGCTGGACGCCACCATCGGGGCGTACATCAACACCACGCACTCGCGGCTGACGCACATCAGCCCGCGCCACTACGGCGAGTTCATCGAGTTCCTGGGCAAAGCCCGGGAGACGTTCCTGATGGCGCCGGACGGACACGTCCAGTTCTCGCAGTTCATCGACAACCTGAAGCAGATCTACAAGGGCAAGAAGAAGCTCATGATGCTCGTCCGGGAGCGATTCGGCTGATTTCCTGGCGGCGCGGCGGCGGTCTGCAGCTTCTTCTTCCGTCCCGCTTCCCCCGGCTAACGTTCACGTCGCCAAACCAAACTGACGATTACCTCTTTAAGGATCCAGCTTTACCCCGCCCCACGCCGTCTGGAAACGCACCGACCTGCGGCGGTGCCGTCCACAAACGTTCTCAGGGATTTTCTGGACGCCGTCGTCCTGCATATATGAAATGTCAACAGAGACAGAACTAATTTATGGCAGAATATTCTACGTAAATACTTGAAGCTGCAGAAAACAAACATATCAGAAGGACTTGAAAACGCTCGCCGGCTCAAGCTCTTCCCGTTTTTTTTGTTTCTCCTGGAAATTTTCCTAAAGACTCAGGACTTTGGTTGGGAACGTTGCTCTGCACTGGAGGTTTGGACGGTTCCTCGTTCGCTGTTTTTTAAGTTGCTGCTCGTGGACGAGTCTCGACGCTTTAAATCAACCGATGACGACCAGAACGTTTTCGTACGCCGGACCGTCGGCCGCCTTTTCACGTGTCCGTCTCTTCTTTTTATTTATTGCGTCCGGCGCCCGTGGACGGTCGTACGACGGCGTCGACGCGCTCATGAAGTTGAAAATAAGATTTGATACACTGTTGGATTTATTTATGGAAAAAAATCACTGTTTTCTAAAGTTGTTAATTGTTTTGATTAAAGCCGTTTTTGAACAGCAGGACGACGCTCGGCGCTCTTCATTCGTGAAGGTCGCAGCTTCGCTTACACGCGGCGGTCATATATTCCAACCTGAGTTTTGCCCGTCTCTCTCAGGAAGTCATGAGTTCTCTTTGCTCATTTCACTTCCTGCAGAGATAATTTGGGAATTTTAAGCTTTCCTTATCTGCTTCCTGTCTGGAGGCACCTGCGTGGACAGGAAGCTCTTAAAAAGGGAAGTTTCTCTGAGGAAACAAATGAATGGAAGAGTGTTTCAAACGAAGGGTAAGTAGAGATTTTAACTCACTAATTTAAAGCCACTTCCTGGTCCCGGGCTGAGTGGAAGTGGTGTGGGAACATATTTCATGGCTTTTGATTTTTTGACATTTTTTGCCTTTTTTGGCGTTTTTTTGCATTTTCATGACCCATCAAACTTTGACATTTTTCACCTTTTATTGCAGTTTTAACACATGTTATACTATGTAGTGTGTATAAAACACCCTAATTTGATGTTTTGGGGCATTTTTAGCACGTTTGATTTTTTGACATTTTTTGCCTTTTTTCGACATAGTATACTATGGTGTTTTTTTGCATTTTCATGACCCACAAAACTTTGCCATTTTTTCACCTTTTATTGCATTTTTAACACATGTTATACTATGTAGTGTGTATAAAACACCCTAATTTGATGTTTTGGGGCATTTTTAGCACTTTTGATTTTTTGACATTTTTTGGCTTTTTTTTTTAGCCTAGTATACTATGGCGTTTTTTTTGCATTTTCATGACCCATGAAACTTCTCCATTTTTTCACCTTTTATTGCATATTTAACACATGTTATACTATGTAGTGTGTATAAAACACCCTAATTTGATGTTTTGGGGCATTTTTAGCACTTTTCATTTTTTGACATTTT